>JAJIBD010012029.1:0-68911 GCA_021461705.1 Cryptotis parvus
GAGAGAGAGAGAGAGAGAGAGAGAGAGAGAGAGAGAGAGAGAGAGAGAGAGAGAGAGAGAGAGAGAGAGAGAGAGAGAGAGAGATAGAGAGAGACAGAGACAGAGAGAGAGAGAGAGAGAGAGAGAGAGAGAGAGAGAGAGAAGGGGAGGGAGGGAGAGCGGCTTGAGCGAGCCCCTTGAGCTTACAGGCGTCACTGCAGACCTCTTCACTTTTTCCCCAGCCCCTGCCCCATTCCCACTCCGGGTCTGTTAGGATACATCCACTCAAAGAGCATCATGAAGCTGGTCTTGGCATTGAAGGCAAAAGCGATCCCTCTCAGGTCTCGGACAAGGCCAACTAGAGTTCTCTGTAGGAGAAAACAAAAATAAATTAAGGGGAGGGAACAAAGCCCACCATAAGCACGAGCTGGAGACATCAGTATATCAGCAATCAAACTCTTCTCTCACCAATGGATAAGCTCTCCTCAGATATTTGGAACTGATCGTTCCATATTAGGATGCAAACTTTCACTCAGTTTCCGGATCTTGTACTAAGAAAAATGGATGGTACCTGGCCCATCACAGCAGAGCCTGACAGAGTTTTAAGTCTCTAATGTGTTACACGCAAAAGTAAAAACAAAACCAAAAAAAATTCAAAAGGTGAAAAGTGGCACTACAAGAAGTGGTGCAAAAGCCAAACGTCGTAACAGTCCAAACCGACAACAAGAAGGTGCAGTACTATGGGAACTCACAAGCAGACCCTACTACAAAGAAGCAGGCGAGTGAAACATATAGTATGACACCAGTATCCAAGGTCAGGCGAAACATGGACCAGGAGGTCTTGTCAAAGGGGGAATCTACCACAAACGTGTGGGAGTCAGAGGTTAGGTAAGACAGAGAAAGGGAACAGTGTGCTAATAATTGTCGCAAGTGCTAATACCAGCCTAGAACTGAGCATTGAATACAGGCAAAAAGACACACACGATAACCTCTAAATGTATACACTGCAATCCACAATGTGTAAGAGAAGGAAGAGAGACAGGAGAGAGAAAAGAGATAAAGAACCCGCCATAGAGGCAGGCTAGGGGAGGGGGAGGGAATCGGGGACATTGGTGGTGGGAAATGGGCACTGGTGGAGGGATGGGTGCTGGAACACTGTATGGCTGAAACCCACACATGAACATCTTTGTAACTGTATATCTCATGATGGTATAATAAAATATTAAAAAAAGTAAAGCAGGCGAGTCTACTATGTGGTCTGTGGAGCTATAGAGAAACAGAAGGACAAGGAGACACTTGGAACCTCTGAAGACAGGATTGGGGGCACAGCACAAAGACTCACTCCCATGAGCTCTCTTTGGGGGGCTCTGGGGCGCAAAACCCAGGACTGATGACTGCGAGGCATGTGCTCTATCGAGTTCCATCCCGGCCCTCAACGCTCTTTCTCAACAGAAATTTCTCATGTAGACTCTAACCACCATAAAACTGCTTTGCGAAGCTAACAGCTGGGACTGGAGAGAGAACACAATGGTTACAGCACCTGCCTCCCATACCCCGAGCACCATAAGGCTTCCTGGGAACCACTGGGTGTGACCCGAAATTCAAAAGAAAAATGCTAATAGCCCTCAGTGGACCCAAGGAGATAGCACACTTATGTATTCTAACTCACTTGTTAAAAACTGCACTTTTGCTACCAGTGTGCCCCTTATAGTTTATTCCCAAACTGGTCCATAAATCAGATTTTAAGTCTAATACTCATTCTGAAAAACTACATGAGGTCTCAAAAAGATGTGGCTGAGAGTTAGAGGCCAGGGCCAGAATAACTCACCGCATGTTCACCTGTTTTACATGGACCTAATTTTACCTGTTAAAGGCATGCTACTTACTGACCTCCCTCAGTAAGGTGGCGTACTGACTGACTGGACAACAGCTGTAGTGTGCTCCACACTAACCTTGGCTTTGAATGGTACCATCTCGGACAACAAAGAACTGGGATACACAACAGAAGCAGGAGACAGACAAAAACCCAAACATCCTGCGGATGTGGAGTTGGAAAACTAAAGCTTTCTAGAGATGAACTTTGTCTTTCTAGAGAACTCTGGAACTCTGGTAGAACATGGCAACACTCCTGGGGGTGTTGGTGGGCAACATCCCTGATTACCTGTCTGGTGCCTCTAAAAATTCAGCCTCAGTGTTCTAACAAACATTTTCAAAAAAGTCCTACAAATACTAATTTTCTGGTATTAGAGAGATGATGTGTAGGGAAGGATAACGGGTACACGAGATGCATGAAGAGGAGGAATGTGAACGCCAGGGAACTGGGGCCCAGGACCCGGTGATGGAACTTGGAGGCACGAGGCTGGGGCATACAACCAAGTGTGAAGCCCCCAGGAGCCCCCAGCTCATGAGCTGAAGGAGTTTGTGAGCATCTTAAAGTGTGCGATGGGAGAGCACAACTGAGCATGCAAGCAACCAGGGCTGGGCCTCCTAGTACGGCAACTAGGAGGAGGCGACCTTCTGTTGCTTCGCAAAGAGAAGCAGTGGGCAGTAATTAAGGCCTGGGATATAAAATGGCTTGTGTCAAAGAAACTGCAACGGAAATGAGCACATACAAGGATACAAATAATGAAATTGTTAATACAGAAAAGCCTCCAAATTAGTGGAGGACATTCACAACAGTGTCAGTGAATGTAGCGCTATCTGTATGGTTAAAGTGATTAACTCTTATCTAACTTTTTCACACACACACACACACACACACACGAAATACACTTGGAAGATTTACAGTTTTTAGTGGTTATATTAAGTAAGAAATAAAGCTAAAAAGTTAGTAATTTAAAATAATAAAATTTGGGCCGGAGAGATAGCCCAGCGGGTAGGGCGTTTGCCTTACATGCGGTCGGCCCATGCCGGCCCGGGTTCGATCCCCAGCATCCCATATGGTCCCCCGAGCAATGCCAGGAGTAATTCCTGAGTGCAGAGCCAGGATTAACCCCTGAGCATCGCCTCGGTGCGACCCAAAAAGCATAAAACAAATAAATAAATAAATAAATAAATAAATAAATAAAATAAAAATAAAATAAAATTGCTCCAACATAAATAAGTAAATAAAAATAAATGAAGGTAAGTTACTATTCTTTTTTGCAAAGATTAATAAAACCAACAAATTGGCAGGACTGTTCTACGAAAATCAAAGTACCAATAAGCAATACTAAAATTAAACATAATAGTGATATGAGAGAGATTAAAAAAAAGGCAATCAGAAAAAAAAAGTGAAATAACCACGCTAATACATTTGAAAAGGATAAAAAAATCCCCAAGGGCTGATTAAGAACATGTTCTCACAGTTTATAAATCTATGCTGGTTCTTCTATTTCAAACCCGAGGCGTCCGAGAGAATGAAGTGAAAATCTCCACTGGTGGATTTCGGGTTAAGAACCAATGTCTGCAGTGTCGACTGCTCAGTCTCTGCCGGACTGTGACCGTACCTGGAAGCTGTCACCTGCGAGAAGGGACTCACCTTCGCCTCCTGCTCATTGAAACTATTAGTGCTGAACATCTGGGCCACTGCCTCAAACGCTGCTGTGAGCGGCAGCATGAACTGCTCATACTGGTCCTCATCCTCCCCTGGAAGGAAGCGATTCAGTGTGTGAAGCCCGGACATACAGATGCACGCAGGTAAGAAGAGCAACAAGCAGACATAAACATAAGCACAACTCAAGGGGCCCCTGAAATGTCCTAACAGGTATCAACAGTGGTTTCAAAATATAGCAAGAAAAATTAAACTAGAAAACAACCCAAATCACCCAGTTCAGGCATGTTATTTTTTTTCTGTACTAGGTCACCAGAGGGTCCGCTAGGATGGAGTGTTCTGGTTTGTTCCCTACATGAGAACTCTAGCTGGGAGACAAGGGGTCACGGCTGAGCGTGTCACGAGATAATACCCCAAACCAAATTTAGGGGCTTCGAGACTTTAGTCATTTCCAGGAATATCATATAATTTTAGTTGGATTAAATTTAGAGTTCAAATTTAAGTTAGCTGACCCCAAACACATGTCACTCCATAGAGCTAGAAAGGTCCACGGGGGCCAGTAGACTGGGTACTCTAGGGTTTCTTACGTGGTTTGCACCTCAGTGAGGGGAGAGCGGTCAGGAATCTCACTTCTCCATTTCACAGACAAGAGCATGAACAGAATCTCAGAGCCACTGTGCACCAGATGAAAATTCTGGCATATCTGTTATTATCTAGTCACAGGGGCCAAACCAGCCCCTCTGTGGCAGCTTGGTGACTGCCGGAATCACAGGAAGGGCCGCCATCATGTCTAGCTCTCTAACCTCAGAACTCTGAACCATGCCAGACCGAGTCTAGGATTTATTGCAGTACCTAGATCCACCATGAGAAGACGTCCGAGTGCTGTGTAGAAGGTAGTTCGACACCGCATGTCCGTCAGGTTGGACTGATTGTTAATACCCAAAAATGAAAAGTGCTCACTCTATTGAAGAAAAGAAAACAAGTTTAAAAGATTTAAAAATACCCATAATCAGCTGGAGGCAGAATGCAAACCAGTAATTTCAAAATGACGGTGCTTTTTTAAAATGAACGGCTAAGTAGTCATTCCTTAGGGCTATGAGGGGTGTATTTGTAAAACTGGGTGCTGCTGTTAACTACATTTGACCGTAGTCTGTATACTACAATGGAATGATGATCTACGTTGCTTTGCAGTGCGGGCTGCTTGCCCCGGCGGGCCGGGCTGGACTTGCTCAGCCCACTGTACGCCAACGAGCAGCGCCAACCGCACCGAAGTGTGATCTGACAGGGCGATGGGAACAAGGGACACGCGCGGCGCGGAGGCAGCACCAGGGAGCCACTCACCGTGTGATTGTTCAGCATGAACTGGACGGCACTCAGCTTCACTAGCTTCCTTACACTACTGTACGTGAAGACAAAGGCCGAGGGTCAAGGAAAGCTCAAACTCGGAACGCAGAAGGAAGTCTTCAGAGACAAAGCCCAGTTCCTTTTCTTTTTCTAACAATGCGCTACCAGTCATCCTCTTTTCTCGGGCATAGTACTGTGCTCTCTTCTAGCAGTATTTAATGGGTGGAAGGACTACCCACACCAAATACCTATCTAGCAGAGAGGAAACCCCCAAAAGTTTTTCTCCAAATCATGGATAAGCCAGGCATACCCTAGGAGAGCCTGTCTCAAAGAGGCCTCTAGAAAATTCAGCCCCTAAAGCACCGCCTAAGGCAAGCATCCTGCACAGCCTAACCTCCCCAAGCAGTTACAATGGCCCTAGCTTTGGGTACCTTGGGGTCAACGGACAGAAAAGTCACTCAAATAAGTTCTATAGGGCTTGATTCTCTTGCAAACCCTTGCTGGTAAAAGGCTGTCCTAGAGCAATTCAAGCTTAACAGCTGGTCTAATCCCAGTCAAGAAGTGAGACTGCTACTTTTATTTGACTGTGTATAATCAGACTATTTCTACCCATCGGCCCGGACAGTGCTGCCGCCGAGGGTGCTGGAAACAAGGCCTGCATATTGCCACGATGAGGCAGACTGTCGGGTGTTTCTGGATGTCAGGGATGAGCATCAGTCAGTGATTAGACGTGCACAGATTCATTTCTGGGGGTGGGGAAGTAGGAAGGGGTTTGGGTCACACCCAGTGATGCTCAGGGCTCACCCTGGCGTGCTTGAGGGACCATATGGGGTGCTGGGGATAGAACCTGGGTCGCCCGAGTGCAAGGTAAGCGCCCTACCCATTGTGCTAAATCTGTGGCCCTGTGCTGTGCAGAGGGAGTGCGGAAAAGGATATCCAATGGAGAGGTCATTGAGCAGCTGCAGCGTCTTGGAGGTGATTGGCTCACATCGGCCCCAGTACTTCAGATTGGTGATGCTGGAGGACAAACAAGAAAAAAAGAAAGTAGCGAATTTTGGGTGTGCCTGGTTCCAGAAGGCTGACAGGAGTCACACATCTGCACCACCAATTCACAGACATCACAACCACAAAAATGGGTATAAAATCTCTGTACTTACATTTGGTGGACTAGAAAAATTATCCTTCAGATAATCTTCACTACTTGGTTCCAAAGCTACACTGGCCCATACCCAGGCCCTTGGAATTCTGGGGCACTCCAGGGCTGGTTTCTGCAGCAAGGGTAAGAGATTTTCTGCGGCAGTGATAACATGCAGACGTATGCGATTCTGCACCGGCACCATCCACTGTCAGCTGCAGAATTCTGGTAGCCCTTGCTTGCTTCTGGCTTAGCTGGCAGAGTCCTTTAGACCCCCTTTGCCTTTTTTTTTCTTGCATCTTAAATTATTAACCAGCTCATGGATAAGGAATGTTTAGGATTGGGATAGTTGGGAGGAGGCAAAATACCAGTTTGCACACAGCCCTGGGCATACAAGTGGCTCGAAAGTGCGCTTTGATAAACAGAGCTCCTAAAGAGGGGGAAGCAGGACCAACAGGGCACAACTTAAAAAAAACAAAAAGGGCCAATCAGAGGCTCCAGCTTGGAAGGCAACAGCACCAGGTTTTGGAGCGCCAAGACTCAAAAAGGCGGTCGTGATGCTTCTCGAGGGGAATCTGCCCGTTTGCAAGAGGACCCTCCCTCCTGGGGGCTGCATCTCATGGAAACTGGCACCACACGCCCACCCTGAATGCCCTCTCTTGGCATCCCTGTGACAGGGTGGTGGGGCTGGAGTGTGCCCCAGCACTGGGAGGGAGGTCCATGCTGCCAACGGCACAACGGTCTCGCTCAGGATTCCAGCCTCCACAGCAGAAAGCCCACAGGAATGAAGTCGAATCCTCGCCTGCGCAAGCCTGGAATGCTCTGGGGCCGGGCCATATCCCTAAGTCTAGCTTGTCACACACTCAAAGGCACAGAAAATTTTCTGACGCAAAGCGATCAATGCCAGAATGCCAAGGCACTGGCAGCACACTGCCAACGTGACACACCAGTGCTGCAGCAGGCCTGCGGGGCCTCTCGCTGAGGGCCAGCCCGGATACTTACATTTTTCCTATGAAGACACTCAGGACCATGGTCTCGTCATTCAAGCCCAGAACTTCTGAGAGCCGGCGGTACAGCTGGTGTTAAGGGAAGGAATCAGGAAACGTGGATTAGAAAAACCACATCCCAGCACTGTGCTTGTCTTCATTTTCATCCATGGCTAAGATATGGGCAAATAATGAATACGGAAAAAGTCTCGCAGGGACAAAGCTTAGTTTCTGAGGCAACCGAAGACGGGACAGACAGGAAGCTATTTTTTCTGACCCCCTGTAACACTGAACTCAAAGACTGTGAAAACCTGACACGGTTTTGCGTTGTTTCATGCAAAGAGACTGGTCCCTCTAATCTGAGAGAGAGCAACAGCTGTTTCAACTGGCCTCTGTCCACAGAGCACTGGGGAAATGACCCTAATTCATAGGTGAATCTCCCCAACGTCTACAGATTAAGATGACACATTTGTACTTTCCTGATAACTAAACCTGGAGACTGTATCTGAACCGTTAGCAGCTGTTACCCTCCATTGGGAACCCATAGGCAGAAGAAAAGAACCTAACGGAGCCAATTCAAAGTCTGTTACCTTAGAGGATTTTTGCACCTGGTCCCCAATGTAGATCTTACGGAACTGTTCAAAAAAAGCTCAGCATGGCCAACTCCAACTTCTCATTACCCGCCTGAGCCAGGCGAGAATCCGCCAGGTTCATCAGCTGCAGCACCCTGGAGAACAGAAGCAACGATTCTCTCAACAGCAGGATATCCTCAACGCGCCAGAGAATCCCACCCTCCCCAACCCCAACGGCCTTGTCTCAGGTCTGCCCCTTCATGCTCTCTATGCGCTAAGCTCTGGTGGCCAGACAAGTCTTTACGTCCTGCCCCACACGAAGCATCCTGAGAACCTAAAAACCCAGTGAATGCTCCATACTTCCTCACTACTGAGATGAAGGCAGGACCCACAATTCACTTAACAATACTGGAACGATAACCAGGGTCCATAGACTATAGGCCTCTTACATAGCCCGGGTCCACTTCAGCAATGCCCTTCAACCCCACAAATGGCTAAATGACAAAAAACAAACAAGAAACTTGTTTTGGAAGTTCTTGAAACTTTGGTGAGCTCGTGGGTAATTCACTCCCGAGACTCCGTTCCTTCACCCAAGAGCGGGGGTGGGGGAGACACACTGAATTAGACTAGCAGTTCTCCACCTTTTCTGCACTGAGCCGTGAAAAGAACGAAGACACACAAGGACATGTTCATCCACAGGCAACACTCCCGGGGCAGAGGGCAGGAGCGCTGCCGCCCCGCCAAAGCAGGAGTGAAGACGGCTAGAATGGAACAGATGTTACTCTAAGGTGACACCTGACTTCAAAGAATTAGGGACCATCAGTGACACATGAGCGATAGGGAGAGTCCCACGTGCTCGGGAGACCAAGGGCTTTCCCCAGGCTTCCATGCGCTGGAAACAACTCAGGCCCTGAACATGCGGGCATGTGTTCCACTGAACCAGCTGGTCTCCCCGAACATGCGGGCATGTGTTCCACTGAGCCAGCTGGTCTCCCGAACATGCGGGCATGTGTTCCACTGAGCCAGCTGGTCTCCCCGAACATGCGGGCATGTGTTCCACTGAACCAGCTGGTCTCCCCGAACATGCGGGCATGTGTTCCACTGAGCCAGCTGGTCTCCCCGAACATGCGGGCATGTGTTCCACTGAACCAGCTGGTCTCCCTGAACATGCGGGCATGTGTTCCACTGAGCCAGCTGGTCTCCCTGAACATGCGGGCATGTGTTCCACTGAGCCAGCTGGTCTCCCTGAACATGTGGGCATGTGTTCCACTGAGCCAGCTGGTCTCCCTGAACATGCGGGCATGTGTTCCACTGAGCCAGCTGGTCTCCCTGAACATGCGGGCATGTGTTCCACTGAGCCAGCTGGTCTCCCAACATTTGTGAGTGTGAGAAGGTGAGCTATCTGCGACATATGGCGAGGGACTTATTCTGGATCATATTACAACATTTAAGTTAATAATCCATATTAAATTTTTGCTCAACTCTTTAAAAAGTCCACAGGGGCACAAGGTGGGAACTTTTGGCAGACGTACAGCTGATAAACGAAATGGGGGCTGAAAAGGACAAATGGGTATTTTCTGAATAATTACGAATTAAAATATGTGGGAACCAACAGACATCTGAAGGCATCGGTCATGCAAAGATGTATCCCTCAGGAGATCATTTTAGAACCCTTTAGGGTAGTGGTTCCCCAAAGTCACAAAACCATTTAAACCATTAAAAAAAAACCACAAAAACATTATTTGCCTTTTCACTCACATCTGCACAAGGAACAGTGAGGTTTGCAGAAGAGTCAAGACTGTGCTCCACAGGCTGAGCGTGGAAGCAGCTGTGAGACCCCAGCCGACCTCCATGCCTGAGACCCCAGCTGACCTCCACGCCTGACACCCAAACAAAACTACTCTTCTTAATTTAGGGGTGAAAGAGAGGTTCTATTAAAACATTTTTATAACTTAACTGGCTTATTGTTATTTATTTTTGGAAGAATGTATTTAATTTTTGTGGTATAGGGCCCAAGACCTTTTTTTTTTTTTTTTTTTTTGGCGGGGGGAGGGGAATGAGTGAGTTCTGGACAATACTTGGCAAAGCTCAGGGGTCCCTCCTAACGGTGTACTCAGGAATTACTCCTGGTGGTACCAAATGGAATGTTGGGGATTTACATGGGGTCCAAATAGAATGCCGGAATTGAGCCTGGGCGAGCTGAATGCAAGGCGAGTGCCCTGCCCTCAGACCTGTAGGTCCAGCTCGTTCTAGCCCAGGGCTTTTTGCATGCAAGGCCTATGCTTTCATCACTAAGCTATAGCCCTGGGGATGATACCTTTAGGCTTTACCTGGCACTGCTCAGGGCGTACTCCTGGCTCTGCATTCAGGGGCCCATAATGGATGCCAGGACTGAACCTGGGTTGGTGCCCTAGTGGTTGTACCATTGCTCCGGCTCCCATTACTTTTTTTTTTTTTTTTTGCTTTTTGGGTCACACCCGGCAATGCTCAGGGGATTCTCCTGGCTCTGCACTCAGGAATGACTCCTGGCGGTGCTCAGGGGACCATATGGGATGCCGGGCATCGAACCCGGACAGGCATGGTCCGGCCGCTTGCAAGGTAAACGCCCTACCCGCTGGGCCATCGCTCCGCCCTCTCCCCATTACTTTTAAATAAGTAAGATTTCACTTTGTAATAAAGTGCTACTGACAGAGTCCATAGTATTTAGTGGAGATCCTGATGAAAGCGCTTGAGAAATTCTGCTTTAAGGTAATAAAAAATTCTGGGCCGGGCGATAACATGCATGGGTAGTTGGGTAGTGGAGGGGCTTCCCAAGTGGTACTCAGAAGGTCAAGGGCACCACCAGTGATTCTCCGCCACCTGTGCTGTGAGCTAGCAAGAGGACGCGGTGCCAGGAGCTAGCAAGGGAGCGGTGCCAGGGAAGCACAGGCGACCCTGAAGGTGTGCCCAGAATCAAGCCCAGACTGGGCGCACACTAGGCACATGCCCTAACTGCTGCCTTCCCTTCCACCTCCCGGTCCCTCTGGTTCCATTCAATTGTTCCGTAACTTCCTTGCTGAGCACCGTCAATGCTTTTCAGTAAGAAACCAGAGTTCTCGCTGTACCTGAAAAGGTCTGAGGCGGGAACTGTACCAATGTCCATTTTTACATAGTCCTTCAGATTCCAATCTATAAACTAGGAGGCCACCCAGCTCCTTAGTCTCAGGCCCTGAGAGTCGGGCTGGGCTGGTGCTGTGCACGGACACCTCTGCAAGCACTTACCGACAGACGAGCTCGCCGTCCATAGCATCCTGCTCATCAGTGCTGGCAAAAGAAACTCGGCCACCAATCACTGCCCCAATGATGTAAACCAGCCACGTCAGCCTTCCTGCAATAGGTTGTGTTTAGGGATAATTTAATGGAGAAATTCTCCACTGTGGTTCATTTCTTACTATGAAGCTCCTTAACCTTAACATCCTGGTACCCGACCCCTGCCATCCTCCAGACTCTGTAAGGCAATGCTTAAGGGTAGCCTTCCTCAATCAGGCCAGAGTGGGCTTCTAGAGAACAGTCATTTTTGTCATTCCCAGCAGTGTTCAGGTGTCACACCTGGGGGCTCGGGGAGCAAATAGGGACCGGAACCCAGGTCAGCCACATGCAAGGCAAATGCCCTCCTGCTGCACTACTGCTCCAGCCCCACCACACGCGGGTTCATTCTTAAACACACTGTTGCATGATACTGGTAAAATTTCAGTTAGTTTTCAGTTTCCTGTGGCATTTATTCAGACATTCTTTTCAACACGGAGATAACGGGATGAGCGCGAGGTGGAGGCTCTGGTAGTGCCCTTCTGGGCCGGCCACGCACTCCACGCCCCTCATCCCACATCCCTCTGGGCCGGCCACACACTCACCCTCCTGCACCGCGATATCCATGGGGCTGGCGCTGGCGCTCTGCAGCAGCTCCTGGAAGGACTGGGCCGACTGGTCAAACAGCTGCACCAGGAGCGCACACGCGTCTTCTCGTATTCACAGCGCCCGATGGTGGACAGCTGATCCAACTGCTGCTGGACCAGGCCTGTGTCCTCCAGAGGGTCTTCCAGCCCATCTCTATTCCCAAGAGAAGGAAGAAGGCTGGGCTCCTACATTGCCCACTGACCGCCCTGGGCTCCTATACTGCCCACTGACCTCCCCACGGCTGAGTCCTTCCCTTCCATTCAGCTGCTATTTCCAACCACTCAGGCCCACACCCCAAACTACTCATTACTACGGGAACTACAAAAGGAAGGCGAATGTCTTCACACTAACATCAGTTTCCTTTAAGGATATTTTGCTAGGAGCTGGGAGGGCAGCTCCAAGGGATGGAACACATGACCCAGACATTCAAGGGCCTGGACTTGGGTCCCTTGTTGGTACAGCTCTGGTGGGTTCTAAGCACTGCTTAGCCAAGACTGCCAGGTGTTGCGCCGGAGTTCCTGAACACCACTGGCGCACTTCACCCCAGAAAGAATATTCTGTGCCGGTGTCCAATCTTTCTATACAAGTTCCCAGTCCCTTAGTTTTTCGCGGCCTCTATCTTCCTGGCTTCTCACCCGAGGCCTTTTGATTGTTTTGGTCTAAGTGAACTATGGGGCTGTAAGTCTTCCTTCCCGAGGAGACCAAGAACATGGATGTGTTTAAGGAACTGGAAACCTTCAGACTCCGGGAGGCAAAGCCACTGCCAACAAGTAACAGGAAAACCTCAATGAGCTCTAGGCATAGCAGCACACTGTCTGATTTCTGAAACACTAAGAAGTAGGATTTTAGAAAAACACATCAATGATGTCATCTCAGTGCAGGTGACGCTTGGCGCCCAGTGTGGGCTCACTCGTTCTATCACCGCATGACTACGCGGCAGCACTAGCCCGGCTGTGGCAAGCAGAGCTCAGGCCTCACTGCGGCTTAGGCCCAAACGGAGAGGCCAGCCATGGCCCAGAGCCACACATGCAACTTCTCCCCAAAATTGCTTCACTGAAAACCATCTGGATCCTCACCAACACATCCCAGCTGAAAGAATACCTCCCGGCGGCCTTCACAGATACTTTGATGTGGAAATGATTTACCATAAGTGGCGTTATAACGCCTATGACAATTGGACTTGAGTGAGCAAATCAAGAATTCAACTGAAACTCAAGTCGCTCTGAGCAACAACGGAAAGTTAAAAATATATTACAAAAAGATCCTTACACAAAAGCAACTTCATTTTATATAGGTCATTTCTGGGGTGGGAGAAGGGACTGTGCCGTACCTGGCAGTGCTCAGGGCACCAAATGTGGTGGTGGGGAGTGAACCTGGGTTGGCCGCATGCAAGGCAAGCAGATAAGATGTATTACTTATCTCTCTGGCTCCCTGTGTAGGGCATTTTTAAAAGGGGCTGCTATAGCTTTTGCTCTAGATTTCTGGCTCAATTAACTGTCAATGTATGTAGAGAAAGCATTTGTTAATACACTGCACTTGGTGACTGATGCCAACTGACACAATTCTTCTAGTGAACTCTGGGTTGTATAATATTCAGGAATTCACATTCAGCACTTGCACATCCATTAGTAATGTTTCTCCTCATGTTTCTCTTTCTTGGTTTATTTTTGGGTCGCACCCAGTGATGCTCAGGGGTTACTCCTGGCTCTGCACTCAGGGACCCCAAGGGGTAGTGGGGGAAGGCAAGCACCCGGCCTGCTGTACCGCTGCTTCAGCCCCATGTTTTCTCTCATGCTTAAAGAAAGTGGTGAGAGCAAACATATGCTCTGTAATCAAAGACCGTTTTCGGGTGGAAGGGCATGCCAAGAAAACAACCATGACTAGTACTGGTTTCATCTGAGCCCCTCACCTCAGGATGATGTGCACAGACTCCAGGCGGGACGTAATGTAGGCTTTGGTGACCTCAGGGGTGTATGTCTCCAGCATGTGGGGCTCCGTCGCTTTCACATACGGCACAGATGCTGCCAGCCGCTGCCAGAGGCTCAGGAGGTAATGCACACTGTTGGGGGCAAATTCCCAGTGCTGAGGAAAACCAAGAGAGCAGAAAGCACAGTTCTCATTTGTGTACACAATGCATCAGTGCCACACCACTGGGTACCAAGGCCAAGGACTCTTCCGAGTCAAGCTCTTATGGGCTTTGTTTTGCGAACAGTATCCCGTCTAATGGGTCTATTTCAGAAACTAGGCAGCTGCTGAAAAGAGCTGCCCTGGCCTTGCTATATAAAGCTCACCACAAATCAGGTCTTGGGTACATGGTTCTCAGATTCTAGCATGCAGGAGAAGCACTTGGAAACCTTGTTAGTAATAGGGACACCAATACTCCCCAAAACCTACTGACCCAGAAATCAGGCGCTAACACCCAAACACCTGGACTTTTTATCAAGCTCCCCAGAGCATCTCAACGTAAGCTGTCATGCCTGAATGCCACTGCCCTGCCCGGCATGACCGAGAGGAGAGGGCCTCTCACTTTCTCTTTACTCGTCTCTGCTCCTGTCCCCATCTCGACCGGTTTTCAGGCTAAGGGGAGTCTCTCTGCCGTGCAATCACTTGCAACTCTAACCAAACTGCCTGCACTTTTTTTTGTGGAGCAAGTAAGCAGTTGGCAAGGATGACTCCTCTGCAAGTTATACTCTACCCACATCGACCTGTGCCCAAGGGGAACACTTATTACAAGGCTAAAATCAGTGAGGAAGAGGTCCCAATGTTTGGTAAGATATATATAATCAAAGGCAAACCTGTAGGCTGGTCACTGTGAAGTTAGCTATCAACCGGATGACTTCAGGATAGTTCTCAACTTTTACTAATTCTCCCAGTTGGTAGTTACTCTTCAGTCTGGCCAGTAGTCTGCAAAACTCATGGTAATTGTTTGGGTCTGATAAACTCTGGTGACAGCAGAAAAAGGAAATGAAAGAAGACTCATCATATATTTTACTGAGAGTAAGGTGTGTGTGTGTGTGTGTGTGTGTGTGTGTGTGTGTGTGGGGTGTGGCTTACTTTCATTGCTGAGCTGTGGATCAGCCTTCAGGCTGTCACATCTGTTCATGTTTCAACAGGCTTTAAAAGGACTGTGGCTGATAAACTCTGGACAGCAAAAAAAAAAAGACTCCATAATATTCGAGTAAGGGGGGTGTGTGTGTGTGTGTGTGTGTGTGGTTGTGGCTTACTTTCATTCTGAGCGTGGATCAGCCTTCGACTGTCACTCTGTTCTGTTTCAACAGGCTTTAAAAGATTTTGGGTCTGATAAACTCTGTGACAGCGAAAAAAAGAAAAAGACTCATCATATTTTACGAGAGTAAGGGGTGTGGGGGGGGCTTACTTCATTGCTGAGCGTGGATCAGCCTTCTGACTGTCACATCTGTTCATGTTTCAACAGGCTTTAAAAAGGACTGCCTAGGGCTGCAGCAACAGCATAGCGGGAGGGTGTTTGCCTTGTATGTGGCTGACCTGGGTGGATCTCAGGCAACCCATGTGGTCCCCCGAGCACAGCCAGGAGGAGCCCCTGAGCAGCACCAGGTGTGGCCCAGGACTGCCCATCTATCATCTCTTCACGTTCAGACTCATGTGACTCAGGATTAGTGGTCTCTAACAGTTTGAAACAGAAGCCCTGAAAGGTCCTATTACGTGTCTCAGGTTGTAACACCGATTGATTGTAGAGAAGGACAAGTACGTGAGAATGTCTGCTTCCACTAAAGAAAAGACTGACACTTTTTCTTTTTTTTTTTGAGGGAGTGTGTCACACCCCATGAGGTTCTGAGGACCATACGGGATGCTGAGGATCGGACCCTGGTTGGCCGCATGCGAGACAAACACTGTCCCTGCTGCGTTATCATTCTGGCCCTACACATTCTGGTCCTGACACATTCGTGTCTGCCAAATTAATTAAGCACAAATAAACTAGTGGTAAAATTACATGAACTCTATGTATACATAAATATATACATAATTGGTTTGGGGCCATACCCAGATTTGTTTAGGGTTTACTCCTGGCTCTGTGCACAGGGAACTATATGGGATGCCAAGGACTGAACGTGGGTTATCCATGTGGTCAGCCATGTGCGAGAAGTGGCCTACCCACTGTACATGCTCTGGCCCCAGCCCATACGTGCTCGCTCTTCTCTCGCTCCCTCTCACATTACTCTAAGTATATTCTGTTCAATAAAACCTTGCTTCACAAAAACCCCAAAACACCCAACAAATAAAATCCTACAAAAGAACAAAGAACCTCCCCAAAACAATTTATATTGATTTTTTTTTTAACTTTTTTGGGTCACACCAAGCAATGCTCAGGGGTTACTCCCGGGTCTTCACTCAGAAATTACTCCTGGCATTGCTCAGGGGACGATAGGGGATGCCGAGGACTGAACCCAGGTCAGCTGCACGCAAAGGTACACGCCTCTACCCACTGTGCTGTGGCTCCAGCCCCAATTTATATTGATTTTTAAAAAAAATTTATGGTGCTTGGATTGAACTCCGTGGCCTCACATATGCAAGGCAAGAAAAACTAGATTTTTTTTAATATCTTGGGGAAAACGACTAGTTATCTTTGTGTATTAAAGTATATCACATCCTTCCCACAACAGTGGCCATACAAACTTTTAGCCAAGCACTCTTAAGAATTCACCTATAAACATGATTCTGGGATTTCTAATGAATGTGGACTCCAGAAGGATTTCACTGACTCACAACAGGCATAAACTATCCCCACTCCCGCTCGAAATCCCTGAAAGTCCCAAGTCTTACCTGTGGATTTTCCAGTATTCGTTTAACACCGTCAACGAGATGCGACAGGAACTTGGCCCTCTCCGCATTGTTAAACAGGGACCTTCGGACCGAAGCAATCTGTACTAAGCAGGATAATACCTAGGGAGGGCACGAGCCCAAACATCACCGGTTAAAAGTAGGTACAGCTGTCGCCGATCCTGTCCCTTCTTTCTTTTCCTTTGGAGACGGTGTCGGGGGTGGCAGCGCTCAGGGCCTAGAAGTGACACCTGGCAATGCTTGGGGACTGCAGTGCTGGGATCAGCTAGGCACAAGGCGAGTGCCTGCCCTACGCCCTGAAATACTCCACGGGCCACTAATCCTGTTCTTTCAGCCCCTGCCTCTGCTGTACGGTTCCTTCCCTGGGTCCATGAGCCCCCCACTATGACTATTTTTGTTGCTGTGTGGCCAAACCTCACGGTGCTCAGGGCTGACTCCTGGCCCTGCAAGCAGGCACCAGGGACCGAACTGGGTCGACAGCATGCCAGCTGTGTCCTCTCTCCGGCTCTCACGGTACTTTACCCTACCCAGCCCCATGGAGACTTGGGAATCCCCCCCCCCCGCCCCCTCCCCTTTCTTCTCCCTCCCTCTCCCCCTTTAACTTTACTTCCCTGAAAAAAAAGAAAGCCTCGGGAGAGTTGCCACAACCCCCTTTCCTTTCTCTCTGCCCACAGCTTTACAGACAGTTTCTCATTTATGACCCCTTCGGGAGCATGCCATCTTTCCCTGCAGGAAACTTAACGGCACTTATAACACTGAATTCCTATTTCTACTAAAGCAGAGGATTTATCCGGGAACATATGAAGAGTCTTAAGGAGGTAGTCTGCCACAGAAACTTTTCTCTGTATGTTTGGCACAAGTGAACTTTACACTAGTAATCTGAAATCAATGTCTTTACAGGACTTGAGTAAATTTTAAGACCTGATGTTATTGTTTAGAAGAGGAAATGCACCACTCCCTAAGAGCTTTCGAATAGGATGAAGTACACAAATCTGCCTTCTCATTACAACTTCTCTTGGTCATGTGCAGTCAGGACAATCTTTCACCTGAGCAGCTGCTTTTGGCTGCTAGCCACAGAAACAGCTAGATCACATAAGGTAAACCACCATGTTCTAGTCTTTGGCAATTTGGTACAAACGGCATAAAACCAGGTACACAATGAGATAAATTAAAAAAAAAGCCTAGTTTGTAGCAAGTTGTGGCATTAAGACTTTGTTCTGAGAACATTTAAGCCACAAGTTTAATCTCAAAAGGTTAGATAACAGTAGAGGTTGGATAACACCAGTGTATCTGAGCTCATCCTCTGGAATTTTTGTAAAGCACAATAATGAGCTTATCCCTGCTGTTATTTGCTAGAAATAGATGCTGTGCTTTTGTCTTGTGGGATGTTGGGGTGGCTGGGTGAGAGTGGGTTTGCCTGGAAGAGAACCCACACATGCAAGGCAAATATTTTACCACTAAATACCCCAATCATTAGAAATACGTGCTTTAGGAAACCATGATCCTTACTTACCAGAGGTGAAAATGAAGGAGGGATGGAATGATACAGGTCAAAAAACAGCTGCAAAGTTGAAGAATCTAAGAATGCTGAAAGACGAAAGGACATCAGTAAAAACCGTGTCAGCGCACACTGCCGCAGCCGCTGGTCTGAGGGGCCAGTCCCTCGCTGACTTGCTTTACAGAATGCTTATTTCTGGTGCAAGTGGTAGACAAATAAGGGCTCTTTTTCTTCTAAACCCCAGATTTTGGCTCCCTTAAGAAACAGATTAATCCGTTCCCTAGACGGCATAAGACAATCAGAACTTTGTTCATACCAAGGAGTTTCATCTTCAGAAACAAAACAATGTGAGCACAAGGCCTTTTGTTTGCACTTGGTGGTGGGCTTCAAACCCAGAGAGAGAGAAAAATCGAGAGGAAAAGGTTCCACCATGGAGCTTCAGTCCCCATAATTCACTTGTTGATTTATTCTGACTTCGGGCCACGCCTGGCTATACTCAGACTTCCTTCTGGCTGTGGGGAAGCACACCGGGTCATAGGCGCAAGGTCACTGCTTCGCCCTGCACTAGCTCTCCACCCCAATGAACGGTTTTATTTATTTGGGGTGGGCTGTGCCCCCACCTCCTAGCAGTGTTCAGGGGACCATATATAGTGTGGGTATTAGAGCCAGGGTCTTGACTGAAGCTGTGGCACGCCAGTGGTCTTAACCCCGAGGCTGTTTCAGCTCAATCGTAAAGGTTCCAGGCTCAATCTCAAAAGAGCAAGGTAACAAATATTGAAGTGACGAATACCAAAAAAGACAAACCTATCCATTAGCGACTAGAAAAGATTCCTTCAACAATATTTCCTCCCTAGCAAGACAGATGCTGAAACTCTAAGTGCTCTCTTAAAACAAATAAACAGAAAGTGTCCCCCGGTTGCACCCAAAGCCACGCCGGCCTCTTTCCTCTCAGCATCTCCCGAGGAGGGCGAGATCTTGTCCACTGTGGAAACCACTGGCTAAGAGCACGCAAGTGACGGCACAGCCATTTCCAACCAGCCTCCGGACAGTGGGGCAGCTGAGGGTCACCGCTGCAGGTGGTCCGGACTGTTACCTGATCTCCAGCTGGTGGGAATCTGGACTGTGCACAGGTCGTCTGAGGACTCGTCAGTCGAGGTGCCGATGAAGTCAAAGTTTAGGCAGTTGTGCGTGAGCTTGAGCAGCTGCATGAGCAAGCCATGCTGACTCTCGTCGCTCAAGTTTAGGTTCTTTCCTGAAGCCTGTAAAGTCACCACACAATCAACCCAAACAACCACTCCCCTCTTCTAAGCTTGCACCCAGACTCATGAGAGCTGCTAAGCGAGAAAAGAGGCCGTGGGCTCTCAACACAGCCAAGTCCCGCCCGGCGTCCACTTCAATCACTGTAATCGTCCACTAAAATATGAGCTCCTCATTCACTATCAGAAACATAAAGGCGGAGTTTAAAGACATCCTCTTTAACACTCGCTCTTTATGTGCTGCAGACACAGGCTATGTAAGGGATTCTGAAGCAGTAGGGGATATGGAGCTACTTCATTGGTATTTGAGACCTTAGATCTTTGGTCTGTGGGGGAGGGCTTGATTCGTGAGTGGGTTGGGTCCAGACCCGAAGGTGCCCAGGGCTTACTCCTGGCTCTGCACTAAGGAATTATTCCTGGCTGGCTGAGGGGACCATATGGGACGCTGGGGAATCGACCAGGGTTGGCTGCTCAAGGCAAATCAGGCAGGTGCCCTACCTGCTGCCCCATCCTTTCAGCCCAATCCTAGCTACTTCTAAAGGGGGCTAGGAGCTTTAGCAAGGTTTGACTCCCTGTTACTGAACTTCCTTCCTTTTAATATTATAGCACCACTATCAATAAACAGCTGTCTTATTACTATTATTGTTAGTAGTAG
The DNA here is from genome assembly GCA_021461705.1 of Cryptotis parvus. Classification (NCBI taxonomy): domain Eukaryota; kingdom Metazoa; phylum Chordata; class Mammalia; order Eulipotyphla; family Soricidae; genus Cryptotis; species Cryptotis parvus. Next base: position 19,709 of record JAJIBD010012029.1, read on the forward strand.
TATTTTTTTGTGACATGCACTGGTGCTTGGCTCTTGGCTAACTTGACCCCTGCTCCCAGCAGTCAGGATGCAATGTCATCGAACTGGATCAAATGGATCAAACTGGGCAAGCACCCAGTCTCTTTTCTCCCTATCCCTAATAAATATCTCTTAAGCCCAAAATAAAACTAAATCATCACCGAATTATACTGTCTGTTTATAGACAGTACAGTTCCACAGCTATGACTTCATCCTCAGAATACACACAAGCTGTGGTGGCAGTGCCTGGCTGGCTAGCTGATTCTGACAGAAAGGAGGATTCAACAGCAGTTTTCTCCAAAGTTTTCCTATCCCTGCTAGGGAGTACAAGAATTTTGGCCAGACAATCTACCAAATGAAAGACTAGGAATTCTGAAGTAAATCTAGGTAACTGAAGAAAAAGTCGAATATAGTTAACTGGGACAACAGAAGGAATCCCAACAAATTAAAACTGGGACAAACTATAAAACGAGAAAAGACCCCAAACTCCCCACCCCCAAAACTTCAAATCACGTCTCAACCGAAACTTAAGAGGCCACTCCTATCTGCCTTTTACAGGGCCAACGCTAAACAGGAATTACAATCCAAGCGTCAATCAATGTGCAGAAGCCACAGCTTAACATTCCCTACTTCAGCTCTGTTCATAAATGAGCTGAAAAGCCGACTTTGTATTTTGAAACAGGTAATTTCCTTATGTGATACTATCTACCCCCTTCAGGTTATGAAATCTAAATGCATGTTAAAAATTCAAAATTGACTTCTCCTTACAGATGTTGCTGGGTTCTTGCTGATTTTTAACACAGCAGGAGACCGGGCAGGCAGTCTGGTTTGGGCACGCTAACAATGTATTCTGAACCTGCTCCTTCAGAGCAGCAAGAACGCAAACACCATAAAGCCAACCGCTTTACTCCACACAGAAAGATTTTATATGGCTATAAAGAAAACAAGGAAGAAAACATTAAAACTCTGTGGAGCTTGGTGACACTTTGCGTTTGGCCCCGCCGGGGGGGCCCACAAAAAAAGACAGCAGTTTAGCTGTGTTCACTTTTGTCCTACCTAGTGGAGTATCTGAAATAAGCAAATCAAAATCCTTTCTCTAACTTCAGTGGTCAGTCTCACAGTTTTAAATGCTTTGAGACAGACTTTGCAGAGTGGTAAAGAGAGACATAAACTCTGAGTCAGTTAAGAGGGGACAACCAACAAGGCTCTCCTCATCCTACCCCTCCAAGGAACCGGGTGGCCTCCGAGGCAGTACTGAGGGTAAGGGACACGCGACTGCCCCAGTTTCTTCCCTTGGCACCACACATGGCCCCTGAGCCTCACTGGGAGTGATCCCTGAGACCAGAGCCAGGAGCAAGCCAGCAGCACTGCCAGGCATGGTCAAGATAAACAAAAACAAAACAAAAATGAAACAACTAAACAAACCGGGAGAAAGCAAGCAAACCGTAACTATCTCACCTGTTTTAGTAAGTTGCAGGAAAGTGTGAAGATATCGAACAATGAGGAATCTCGGAAAGAGGATGCTATTTTTCTGTGCTTGGTTAAAGGGTGGGTAGTGTCTGCCTGTTTAGAAAAATGAACCAAATCAAGGTTTAGAATTAAGTGCAACAAAACTTTTTCTTTCATGTAAACTTCATATAAGCTAGGAGAAATTTCCGCGAAAGCAACATAATCAGAAAGCGCATCTTTTCGCTTTAAACTCCTGCTAAATCATATGTAGCGAGGAGCCTGTCCAGGACAACGAGCTGCAGAGAAAGGGCCAGGACCCCACCCCTAGAGCTCACAGACTAAGGAAAGCAGAGGGACGAGTATTTCCATGGCAAAGGTGGGATTTCCTCTGCACTCGGGGCGAAATGAAACAAGTTACTGGTCTATGTTATACTAAGTCTTGTCTCAAAGGCAAGGACTGAGTTTTGGTGAACAATCCAGTCAGGGCTGAAGTTTTTTGCAGAATTTCCCAAATGCTTATTAACATACACAACTTAATATGAATTAAGTCAGTCTTATCGTTAACACTGATTTTAAACCTGTCTCATCGTGTAGTCTAGTAACAGATGTGAGCATTGTATTAGTCTCTCAGTCCTCTGTTGCTATGTTTTCAGCCAAGTTGTTTAAGCTCTGTGATGAAGACCAAGTAGTTTACTGTCAGTACGCTCCCTATCTCTGACACATGAAGACATCAGGGAGTAAAATAAAGGAATTCCAAATTGACCAAGGGTAGTTTTAGTCCAACAACCTAGAGAAAATCTCAAACTGCTCTTCTCCATACTGGTATGGCTGTCCAAAACTGAGCTCAGTGTTAAAGAGTAATACAGCAAGATTTGGGCTGTATTACCACAATGACCACAAGTTAGAGACCGACCTCGTTTATAGGTTCAAGAGGAATGGTGATAGAAATGTTTAAACCCAACAACAAAAGACAATAGAAATTAACTTCCACAGAAGGTCAATATATTTCTCATGTGTACCTTCCACACCACAGTGCTGCTACATCTTAGGACAGTAAGATTCTACGAATAGTAGATAGTTTATGCTGATCATAACACAAAGAATAATTAAGAAAGACAGGATTCCAAAAGTTTTCCTAGTGTTTGAATTAGTTTTTATTTTGGGGCTGCACTTCACTCTGTTCAGGGTTTAATCCTGGCTCTGCTCGGAGATCACTCCATCTCCGGGTAGGACGTGAGGGCCATGGGGGTGCCGGGGCTTGACCCTGTGCTGCTGGGTGCCAGGAAGTGACTTAATCACCTCTCTCTGCAGTCCCTCAAAACTTTTTTATGCCAACAATAACATATTTTTTGTGGGAGCAAATCTTTAATCTCTATAATCCCCGCACTTAATGCATGCTCTTGAATGGTGGAGAAAGTAGCAACGCTAAACAGCAAGTTATGTGGAAAGGGAACATACTGATTCTGTAATCAAGCAGGGTCTGAATGGAGATGCTGTTACTTGAAAACTTTCACATCTTAGGCAAATTATTTACATGCTACGTCTCAGTTTCCTTACTGAGAAAATGCAGTACCCACTGTACCCATTTCACGGGACAAGCGAGCAAAGGAAATAATTAAACACAGAACAGTAACTGCTGCACAGTTAAACATCAAAGTTATTTTTTAAGTATAGATAATAGGGATCATATGTGACAGAGAAAACACCATGGCCTCCAGATTTTAACAGGCTGTAAGCTAGTACATTTAAAATAGTAACAACTCAAAGAAGTCAGCTAACTCAACAAGAGAAAAACGATTAAAATATAAGCAGAGGACCAGAGAGATAGCACAGTGGGTTGGGCACTTGCGTTGAACATGGTTGACCTGAGTTTGATCCCTGACAGCACATATGGTCTCCTGAGCACCACCAGGAGTAATTCCTAAGTGCAAAGCCAGGAGTAACACCTGAACATTGCTAGGTGTGGTTAAAAACACCCCCCCAGCAACCCCCTCCCCCAAAAAAAAAAAAGTTCAACCCAAGTCCTGCTGGAAGACCCGAGCATCGCTGGATATGGTTGAAAAACAACAACAACAACACACAGACAAAAAACAAAACAAAACTAGGAAGAGGAGTTGAACAGACAGCTTTCCAGATACAGAAGATCCTCGCTATCCCCTCTATTACTAGGGAAATACATGCAGACCCAAACCACGTGAGTTAGGATTCTGTACCTGTTAGAGTAGCTACTCTCAAAAAAGACAAGTAATAAGAAGGTGGGGGGGGAAGAGATTAGGGACACTGGTGGTGGGAAATGGGAACTGGAACAGTGTATGACCGAAACCCAAACATGAACATCTTTGTAATTGTGTATCTGACGGTGGTATAATTAATTAAAAATAAAATAAAATTAAAAAAAATTATCAAGCAAAAAAAAAATTAGCTTTTGCTAATTTTTGGCCAGGATGTAGAGTGGGAATGTAACCTGGTCCGCCATTATGGAAGAGCATGCAGTGTTCTCAAAAATGTAGGACTAGAGACAGCCTGTCATCCAGCTACTCGAGAAAACTGGAAAACCTCTGTTTACCCTGTATGTTCACTACAGTGTTATTCAGAATAGACAGGAGGTGGAAACACGCCCGGCTAACAAGGGAGCCCTGGACAGCGGTGGACGCGCTGGGCATCAGGAGCCGCGGACTCGCCAGGTGCGACCATCAAGGTGAACGCGGACTGAGCGCATCGTTCGGAGCCAAGAAGCCAGATGCCGTATGGCTTTATGCACATGGAAAATAAAGCAGGTGACTAACAGAAGGGAAATAAGCCCTTAGGTCCTGAGACAGTCTCCTGGAGGAGAGGCGGTCTGGAGTCAAGAGGGTCAGGGCGAGGCGAGGCTGGAGACCACTCACTACACTGTGCACCTGAAAATCAGACCATGCCAGGAGCCAACGTAACCTCAGTGAAACTATTTGTTAAAAAACTAGTGTGACAGTTAAAACTTCTCAGAATTAAAAACACTGTCTGCATAATGTGAGCAATAGCAGCAATGATGCCAACATAATTAACAGCCGACAATGGAGGGTAAGATGTTACAGAAATGTTAATACTAGCCTACCCAATAATGGCAACATTTTAGCTGAACACTAAATGAGAAGATAAAAACAAAACTCCAAATAGCCACAGCTAAAGAAAGCCACTGGTGTTTCCTCTGTATTAATTTGTGACATTGCGACTAAAAAAATTATTTAGCAGAATGTTTTAGGCATTCTGAAACGTTTCTCACCCAAGTCTTTAACAACTGTATCTGAGAACTGACTTTAAGTAACCACCAACATGCAGAAAGGTCATACAAATGATGTGGTCTCCTTTCCGTTGCCCCTTTCTGGTCTCCTCCTTTTTCATTAGAAAAGCAGTTATTTAATTAAGATTCTGATTTGAAACACAGCTGTCAGGTTGAACTCTGAACACTGGGTCTGGCAAGGACCCCAGGACTGGAAGGGGACAGTGCTCTGGGACAGGGGCCAGCAGAGTGGGGAGGTGGGCGCTGGGAGGGGACAGTGCTCTGGGGACAGGAGCCAGCAGTGGAGGCGCTGGGAGGGACAGTCTCTGGGGACAGGGGCCAGCAGAGTCGGAGGTGGCTGGGGACTGCCTGGGGCAGGGCCAGCATAGTGGGGAGGTGGCTGGAGGGGACAGCCTGACAGGGCCAGCAGAGTGGGAGGTGGGCTGGAGGGGACAGTGCTCTGGGACAGGGGCCAGCAGAGTCAGGTAGGCGCTGGGGGACAGTGCTCTGGGGACAGGGGCCCGAGTGGGGAGGTGGGCGCTGGAGGGGACAGTGCTCTGGGGACAGGGGCCAGCAGAGTGCGGAGGTGGGCGCTGGAGGGGACAGTGCTCTGGGGACAGGGGCCAGCAGAGTGCGGGAGGTGGGCGCTGGAGGGGACAGTGCTCTGGGACAGGGGCCAGCAGAGTGGGGAGGTGGGCGCTACAGAGGAAAATCCAATGGAACTATTGTTTCAAAGGGCATTCATCACTTACCGCAAAGCACACAACTGCCAAAAGATCATCCCACACACAGCAGAAAACACCAAAACTAGGAAAAAATATGGCACTTACTTCAATGAGGAAGGCTGAAGCACTTACTTGATTAATTTCATTGGTTAGCTGAGATAAAATTGTGACGCCAATAATGCAGTATTCAACACTATCCTGGTTAAAAAAAAAGTAAGGTGGAGGGAGTTGGTTTTCGTAGTTTGATTTCAGAAATTGGAAAGCAGTCATATTTGCTTTCCAAATGACAGAAATCATCTGACAGAAATGACAAAATGACAGAATGGCAGAAACCAAATGACAGGATCCTGTCATTTTCAAATGACAGAAATCATATGACAATCCTACGTCACTATGAAACATCTAGGCAAGGTAGCAAGGGACTGTGATTGAAAACTCCCACTTTGCAGGACACAAAACCCGAGTGCGACAAAGGAAGACTAAGTCGAACCTGATCAAAATGTAAAGCTTTTATCTTGGAAATAGCTGTAAGCATTATTTATCTTTTATATTATACAAAGAGATACAAAAAACACATTTAAGATAAAGGACAAATGCATAGAATAATCTGCAAAGAGGACACAAATAGTAAGAAAAAGGTCTGTTTGAAATAACCTAATTGAAAACTGCATTAAGACATAACTTGGAAGTTCACAAAAGCCAAATATATGCAGTGAATTGACGTGGCAGTTTGCTTCTTGCGGATCATACTCGTTCTGAGCTGCGCATGTCTTACGACTACCAAACTAGAAAATCAGAGTTGCACTCCAAGGCAGCGACAGGCATGCTTCTATTGGTTGAAAGAAGTAACTTAGTTTTAGGGTGACTGTACGTCTTTCAAAGTCAAAAGTGGAATATTCACTGAAGTAATTAGCAGTCAAAATGAACAAACTAAATGCTACCTGCAAGAAGTTATTCGAATGATGGTATTTTAGACCAAAAGAGCATATTCATTCACACAGAAAGCATGACGTGGGGCTTTTCGTGCTACTACACAAACAGGCACGAGTTATATTAACAAGAGAAGTAATGATAAATACAGAACACTGCGCTTAGTCCTAAGTTCCTCCCCACACACGGAGCTCCTTTTCCATTCTCTTCTACTTTCCACTAAGATTTTCTACTTTAAAAAGAAAGATAGAATATTCCGTGTAGCTCCACATTTTAACAAGCCAATAAGCGCGCGGGACAACATGCTGCTTCTGCCTCTCCCATCAAGCATCTGCGTCCACCATACCTGCAGAAACCTCGTGACGTCCGTGATTGCATTCCTGAAGACATAGTCATCCTTCTGACAGTCAAACCAGCCCAGTTTTGTGATCCTGGCATATAACTGGATAAGCGCTTGTGTCACGCGACGTGGCCAACTTTGGTCGAGTGGCAAGGTAGTTGAGCACATAGTTTCCTGTGAAACAAAGGTCATCCACATATTAGAAAGTATCCAGGAAAGGGAGTACATCTTCCAGTGTGTCAAATGTCTAAGGAACAATAAATTTACACCTTTTGCCTTAAACTCCCCGAATTCTTCATGCAACTGAGATGTAGCTAAGATTGATTCTGAAGGCCTGCTTTTCTTTTTTTTTTTTTTTGCTTTTTGGGTCACACCCGGCGACACTCAGGGGGTTACTCCTGGCGGTGCTCGGGGGACCATATGGGATGCCGGGAACCGAACCCAGGCCGGCACAGGCCGGCTGCGTGCAAGGCAAACGCCCTACCCGCTGGGCTATCACTCCGGCCCCTGCTTTTCAAATCAGAATTCAACACTTGTCACAATGAAACCCTGAAATAGGTCAGTAATGATTCTCCCCCTGGGGGTTAACCAACAAGGCCTACATGAAACTTAAACTGATATATATTATTAATAGCAGGGCTGGGGAGACAGTATAGGGGTTAAGGCACTTGCTTTGCAAGCGGCCGAACCCAACTTGATCCCTGCCATCACATACGAACCCCTGAGCACTGCCAGGTGTGGACCCAATCCCCACCCCATCAAAAAAAATATATATATTTTCACAGCAGTGAAGAGTAAATGAGAAACGCTGGATCAAATAAAGGATGAGTTAGGCTACATCTACAAGTAGTAAATTTGTCCCTCTTTGCTTTCAAAAGCACAACATTCTGGGAGAAACCCCAAATTCAGTATTTCAATAAGCTAGCAATTTCAGAATAGCATCAACAAGAACATTTATCATACAAATCTATTACAGGCACATCACTAAGGCAACAGGCAGGTCTCTACTTACGAATATCTATTCGTTGTTCCAATGGAAGAGGGTTGTTTGTGCGTGATACAAGCTTTGTAAGGCATGTAGCTGCCAGTAACTGGGAGTAAGATGACTGTAAAAGAATGGGAAAAGGACAAAGTCATTTTGATGAATTATTTTTACTTGGAAATGTGTGCTTAAACAGCAATCCGCTCTGCTGTTCGAGCCTCTGGATTTTACAGGGTCTATCCTTTTAAGAAAAGTGAGTCTAATATGACATTTAGTTGGCTTCAGTCATGAACAATGGGTAGAAGAACGTGAATGGCCTGTCAAAGTGATCCTGAGGTACAGATATCTGCATCACTCAGAGGGTTTAGATTCCAGAGAGGAATTTTCTCCAGAAAGATTTTAACATCTTCGGGGCAGGAGCAATAGGATACTGGGTAGGGCGTTAGCCTTGTCCGTGGCCAACCTGGTTCAATCCCAGCATCCCTTAAGGTCCTCCGAGCACAGCCAGGAGAGATTGCTTTCTTTTTTCTTGGCTTTTTTGGGTCACACCCGTGACGCTCAGGGGTTACTCCTGGCTCTTCGCTCAGGAATTACTCCTGGCCGTGCTCGATGGACCATATGGGATGCCGGGATCAAACCCGGTCAGCTGTGTGCAAAGCGAAGGCCCTACCCGCTGGGCTATCTCGCTCCAAGGAGTGATTTCTGAGTGAAGAGCCAAGAGTAACCCCTTAGCATTGCTGGGTGTGACCCAAAAAGAAAAAAAAAAAACATTTTTTGGATGAATCTCTGCTTCCATTTATGTCAAGAAACAGGGGGCTGGAGTGATGGCCCAGCGGGTAGGGCATTCGCTTTGCACTAGGTAAAAGGTAGGTTTGCCTTGCACGCAGCCGGCCCTTGCCGGCCGGGTTCGATCCCGGCATCCCATATGGTCCCCCGAGCACCGCCAGGAGTAATTCCTGAGTGCAGAGCCAGGAGTAACCCCTGAGCATTGCCAGGTGTGACCAAAAAAAAAAAAAAAAAAAAAAAAAAAAAAGAAAAGAAAGAAAGAAAGGGGGGGCACGGAGGCGATAGCCCAGTGGGTAGGGCGTTTGCCTTGCACGCAGCTGGCCTCTGCTGTCCTGGGTTCGATCCCGGTATCCCATATGGTCCCCCGAGCACCGCCATGAGTTAATTCCTGAGAGCAGAGCCAGGAGAAACCCGAGCATAAAAAAAAAAAAAGGAAAAAAGAAATCAGTATCACTTTAATAGCCTTTTTATAGTGATGTTTCAAAAAAGTTTTACAGCAAAATATTCCTATGATATTAGAAATAAAATAGATAATAATTTACAAGTTCCATATCTTTCCATCAGCACAGGTATTAATCAGTTACAGCATGGAACAAACACACAGACACACACACCCCAATTATGAGAAAGAAAAATACAGCTCTGAGCAATGGAGCAGCACAACTATGCTCTCAAGCATGAAATTTTATGAATTTTAACCTTAGAATCAGTGTTCCAGGACCAGGGAGATAGTGCAGCTAGTAGGGCGTTTGCCTTGCTTGCGGCCAACCCGAGTGTGATCCCCATCATCCCATATGGTTCCCTGAGCACTCACAGGAGTAATTCCTGACTTTTGCTGGATGTGACCCAAAAAGCCAAAAAAAACAAAAAGAGAGAGAGATAAACAGAGAAAAGAAAAAGAAAGTAGCTCTCTGAGACTCGGCTGGGAGAACTAATATATCTCCACAGCCCCAAAATGGGTAGAATTCTAAGACCTGGGGACCGGAAAGAAATAGAATACAAGTGAAAAATAACTGCAAAATATAATTCAAATATCATTCTGTAGCCTCATGTACTTGCAAGAAGTCTCTTAAGTGCTAAAAAGATTATTTTTATTGAACTATAATTTGTTCTATTTGTTGTACAAATATTGTGTTAATTACAATTTTTTAAATGAGGGAATCTAGAGTTCTACCCTTTCCAAAAAATTTGCTTCTCTTTCTAGCCCGAAGTACACGGCTACTCTAGACGAACTCTAGACGTACTCTAGGGTACTCTAGGGTAGTCTAGACGAACACCCTGACCTTCATGGTCAAAGACCCTTCTGAAATTCTGACCTTCATCTTCTCAAAAACATTAATTTAATCATTTTATTGCTCACTGAAAGAGGTGTTTTGTTTTGTTTTGGGGGTCACACGGACAATGCTCAGGGCTTACTCCTGGCTCTGTGCTCAGGAACCACTCCTGACGGTGGTCTTGGCACCCCTACGCGATGCTGGGAGTTGAACTCGGGTGGCCACGTGCAAGGCAAGGAAGGGCCCTTTCTGCCCTCCTGAGACGGGAAGAGGCTCTGACTCTGATAAACTGTCGTTTCCTGAGATTTCACTGCCAGACACACGCCCCCAATGGCTAAGCCACAGAACAGAGGAGTAACAGGATGGGGATTCTAAAAGGCTTTGTGGAAGAGAAAGGCCATTTACACACAGCTCTGTCTTCTTCACAAAGGCCATGGGCAGAACTTAAGTACAGAAACAGAAATGAATTCCTAGACACTTGACTTAGGTGGGGAAAAAAAACCCCAAAAAACAGCAGGCCAAAACAGATGAGAGATCTTCATGCCAAGGCCGGGTGGCGTTCCTGCCACCAGGTGGGTGAGTTTCTATGCTTGTCCAAGAAGAAGGAAGAGTCCTAGTCAGGGGCCCAGAGCGGGTGGGAACCGAAGCCCCAGGCTGCCCCTGCCGCGGCTCACTTACACTTCCTCTCTCGAGGAGCAGCTGGCACTTGCTCAGGCAGTCCGGGCTGTTGGTGAATTCAACCAAGGCTTTCTCTGCCTGCAGTCGAGTGGTTGTGTCTGTTGTTTCGTACAGCTGTTTGCACAGGTTCTCTAGCTGGGCCAGGCTCTGCAAGAGATCAGCCAGGAGGAAATCAGTCCAGCCTATTAGATACGCAAGAACTGAGCTTGGAAATTACTGAGTGAAGAGAAATTAGGGACTGAGCAGACGCCGCAGCGCCCTCAACTCGGAAGAGAACTTAGGTGGCCTTTATTACAAACACTTAGAACTTTCTCTGATGCTTTGAAAGACAAAATGATCCTGTTTCACTCTTTCCTTAAAGATCAATTCCAATGACAGCTTTTTCTTGCAAATCCCCATTCTCCCAAGCTTTCCCCAGAGGTTTTCAAATGAAGATTTAGAATTTAGTCTTCCATCAATTTCAAGCTTACAAACACTAGAGACATTGCTGTAAAAATTAAGCACACATTAGCTCTAAGTACCATCTATATCCTTATACAGTTTAAAATGTTTTGCCTTTGCATAGCAGCTCTTAGCTTCCGATCTGTATGCAGAAAGGAGAGGCCAGCCTCTATAGAGAGCAGCGCTGTAGAATGCATGTACGCACCTTTCTTCCCGGGTCCCTCATGTCTAAAGTTCAGCGGACTTCTGCTGTACTTTAAACTCTTGCTTTGGTTCAAAATTTAAATGGCAGGGTCCAAATAAATTCAACCCAGGCATATGTGCACACTGAGATAAGACCAGGGAAACGCCCCAAACAAACCCTCTCTCCAAATCTTGAACCAGTTCCAGGGAGGCAGGAAGATAATTGGCTGCCTGCTTGGGCCAAAACCCCAAAGGGACACAAATCTACTTCCACTTACTGTGGTACTGAAAAGCAAAGAAAACTTTCACTAAGAGAAGGGCAAACACCTGTTAGTCTTTAAAAGGAATCAGGAAAGCAGCGCCTATTCTTAACAGTAGCAAGGAAAGTTTGGCTTAAATAGCCTGAGGTTTCCTGTTATTAAAAATGAAATTCTGAATGAACGAAAGTAATAAAAATACTGATAATAAACAAATCAACCCATGTAACTAAGCTTAAGTATATTCTAGAGCCGGCCTGTCGAGGTTTTTCGTTACCCCTTCATGTTGGTACAACTTTATAAACCACACCAATTATACAAAGAGCAATTCCATGGGGAAAGATCCCTGGTTTACTCAACCCAATACACTTAAATATTAACCTAAAGGAAACAAGGCTGATATTGTAAGATTTTGAATCTCAAATCAGATATCCCACCGAAGAACTAACATCACCATTCCTGGGCCAGAGCGATAGCACACCGGGTAGGGTGTTTGCCTTGCACATGGCTGTCGGGTTAGATCCCCAGCATTTCATATGGTCCCCAGAGCACCACCAGGAGTAATTCCTGAGTGCAGAGCCCGGAAGAACCCCTAAGCATCACCGGGTGTGACCCAAAAGGCAACAACAACAACAACAACAACAACAACAAAATCCCTTTCTAAAGCCAAACAAACGAATACCTGGGACTTGATTAGGCTTCATTTAATTTACTCCTTTCTGAATTCAGACTTTCTTCAAATCAAAAAGAAACTACTCTTGTAAAATCCGATCTTAATCATTAAGTGGCCACTATAAGTAGTGTCCGTCCCCCTCGCCCGGTTGCCATGACTAACTGCACTCAGTCCATAAGCTACACGTGACCGCGACAGGCTTGCTAACACTGCCCAAGACCTCACTGACAAATCAGTTTAATCCTAAGTCTCCACATTCCTAAGTAAGGTATTAAAACCTCTCCACAAGGTTTTGTTTCAAGCTGATAAGCTATTTCTCCACCCTCTCCCCCACCCCCCACCAATAAAATGGTAGTTAAAAAGGGACAGACTACTTTAAAAACAGATAACAGAAACCATTAACAGAGAGGTAGCCTAGTGCCCGGTATTAGGTATTGAATCAGCCGCTCGTAACTTCCACAGCCACCATACACTGAGTTTCCCAACGTCGTGAACAGACAGACACTCCCTAAGCAGCCGGGCTGTGTAAGTGCAGTGTTGCTTTGTAAAGCGTGATCAATCAGTTCCGGTAGCTCTCCCAGAGCAAATCTTGCTTATGTTTATTAGAAAGACGCCTTCACAGGACAGTGCATTAGCATCTGTCACCATTTAGCTCCTGACTGCTAAAAACCCACATGGCAGGTTGTGGTGGGCTTTTTTGGGTTGTTGCTTTGTTCGGATTTGCCTGAATTCAGCAGACAAACATAACACAGGGTAAGTCTGGTGAATTCTCAGCTCAGGAAACAAGTCTGTTTAAAAATAATTTGACCATTTACACAGTTTGAAGAGCATTTCTTTGTTTCCAGAAGAACAAATGGAAAACAATTTTGTTCCCCAAACAATTAGTGAAAATGCGTAAATCCATAGGGTTAAAAGTCATTTTATCTGGGTTGCCAATCTTAGCCCATGAAAGGTGAGGGAAGGGAGATAATTTTCATTTACAGACACTGGAGTTCTAGTGTTTTCAAAGCAAATCTTGTGATTAGAATATTTTGAATCAGTTTTTTGAATCCGAATAAAAGAATGTGTCCTATTAGCTGCTTGATCATCTATTAAAATAGTACTTCATATTTAGGGCAGCAACTATACAAATGATGTCTGTCCTAATGCCTACAATTAAACCTTCTCCCATTAACTCTTACTAGGGACATCTCTTACCTGACGCCAATTATGTTCCAGAAAACCTTTCAGAGAAGTCTGTTTTTAATCCTGAAACTGACAAATCTATTATCCAAAGAGAAACTTTTGTCTTGGTTCCAGTGAAGCAGAAATGTCTGTGTGGTTAAATACTCATAAGAGGCGATCGTCACTTAGCCAAGCTTAGTAAAAGAACTCAGATCAAACCCACAAACCTATGCGACATGGACTCCACCAATGGCTGCTGAAAATAAGGCAGAGAAAGTACCGCTTGGCTGGTCTTGTTAACATAAAGTGCAACTAGTTGAGACTATGGAACACAGAACATGAAAAATTGTACCTGGATTAGCAGGAAAAGATTTTGTCCATAAATTAGATCATATTACTTAACAAAGCAGAAAGCTCTGCAATTTAAATTCACTTAACTGCTTAAAAAAAGGCCTCTTGATCTCTGTAGCACACACCTTTATGATCTGAGGGCCAGTGCAAGCACCTGAAAGGAGCCAAGTCCCCGCCCGGCTGCAAAGTACAAAGTCCAGGCGAGAGTCAGAGCAGTTCTCAGAGCATCTGAAGTCTAATCACCTTTTAAAGACTCCATCCGCATGCTTACGATAGCCTACATAAAAGAGCTGCTGGAAAATGACGCTACCTTTAACCTATTTATAAATGAATTCTATTCATTTAATCATCTTTGATGGAATTTTTTTGTGTATTAGAAAAGCATGATAAAGTGAAAAGACATATACTGAACTTGTCAGTAAACAAACCATTTTCAAGATCTGTAAGGTTACTAAAACTGATATATACTAATTGCATTTTAGTTTTTGCTACTCAATAAAGTATTAATTTGGTCAATCACTCAATTATCATAAATATCAGTTTTTAATCTCCTAGAGACTATTATTACTGGCAAAACAGTAATGGAGTATCTGAATTTATGACACGCACATCCGTCAGCAAGCCCACCAGGACTCTGGATGACCACTAGACGGTTACTTCTGGGAGATGATATAGTAGGTGAGCTTTAATTTCTGTTACGGATTTCTCTAGCTCTTAAACTTTAAGCCAAGACATTGTGACTTGTAAACAGGGGAACAAAACAGGCTATATAAACAACTATATAGGGGCCAGAGCGATAGCCCAGCGGGTAGGGCGTTTCCCTTGCATGCGGCCGGCCCATGCTGGCCTGGGTTCGATTCCCGGCATCCCATATGGTCCCCCGAGCACCGCCAGGAGTAATTCCTGAGTGCAGAGCCAGGAATAACCCCCCGAATATCGCTGGGTGTGACCCAAAAAGCAAAAAAAAAAAAAAAAAAAACCCAAAAAAAAAAAACCTATATAATCTTTAGAAAGATACATTTAAATGACATTCTTTCTAAATTAACTTTTCAAATTAGTAACATTACAAATAGCTGGATCTTTCCCAGTCAGAATTCACAGAATTAATCACTGTATTACTACTCTTTAGTTGTCTCTAGCAATAATAGATACTTGCTTGACAGTTTAAAATGTCCTAGGAAGAGCAGTTCGTAAGATTGCGTCTTGTTTACAAAGTTACCTAGCAGGGAATCCACCACAGCGAGAACTAGCAGCATCTCATACCACTTGAGGCACGTAATGGAGCCATGTAGTGAGGTGACCAAGACCATAAACAAAAACCCCAGAGGAACAAATGTGTTTCCCCAGCTTTCTCCAGTTTCTATTCATTCACTTTTTTTGTGGTCCTAATGGAAAATGCTTCAATAAGCAACACGTGTGGTTATTTAGATTTAGCATGCTTTCACTGAGTGATGCTTTATGAACTGGATCTTCCACCTTCTTGGGGCAAAACTAAAGGAATTATGGCTTTTGGATGCACTTGGGAACATTCTAATTTGAGAGAATTTCAAGTTTTGGTTTCAGGTGCTGTGTAATGTCTTCTCCTGTAAAGCATGATGCAAACATATCCGCAGCAAGTGATAAGGCTATGCCAGAGCCTTGCACGCAGTAGATAAGGACAGGAAGTCTGCCAACATATGAGACTGCAACACTCAGCACAGCTCAGGAAACCTAATCAATTCTAACTTGTAATAAACACACTTGGTCTCGCACTGCGGATAATATGCAGTTCAAACACACGTAAACAAACTAGATCTTTTGAAAAAATTATTTATTGCTTTTTGGGTTACATGTAGCAATGCTGAGGGGTTCCTCCTGGCTCTGCACTCAGGAATTACTCCTGGCAGTGCTTGGGGGACCGTATGGGGTGCCTGGGATCAAACCCTGGTTGGCTACATGCAAAGCAAGCGCCCTCCCTGCTGTGCTATCACTCCGGGCCCCAACTATATGTGGAGATAAACCCACTGCCTGTCACTTAACGGCTTATTGACTTGGAGGTTTAACTCAAGACTTTCTTTTCCTTTTTTTTTTTTTTTTTTTTTGGGGGGCACACCGGCAATGCTTACTCCTGTCTCTGCACTCCAAGGATCATTCCTGTCTGGCTTGCAGACCATACAATGCCAGGGATCAAACTGGGTCAGCTGCATGTAAGGCAAGTGCCCTACCCACTGTACTACCACTCTGGCCCCAAGAGTTTCATTTAATGTGCCACTAGACAGTGGTTGTAGGTCTTTCTGTCATCAGAGGTTTAACTGGTACCATTTTTTTTTGCTAGCTGTACGTGAGTGAATGCTGTAGTTTAAGATGAATCCTGGAAAATGCAGGTTTCACACTGTTAGTCTTTACCCGCCAAATACGGAACGCTTCACGAAGTCTGCACGCCCTCCTTGGCACGCAGAGGCGATGCCCACCTTCTCTGTACTGCTCCACCTTCAGGGAGATGTGATGCTGAATGTGATGCCACGGGAGCACTCACGATGTCAGCCACAAACTGGCCCAGAGACTTATTTTTTTTATCTGTGTTTTTCTATGTAAGGCATCATTGTCAGTATTTTGTAACAACACCCGTCCCTCTCGCTCCTCAAGAAAAACGAGACTGCCTGATAACAGTGCCCCGGGCCCAAGCACGGTCGGGCAGCACCGAGGAGGCGGTATTCTCGGAACAGCTCCTGCTAAGGCCCTCTAAGACACAGGGCTCTTTCTGCTCAAAGACAATTTTGTCTCACAACAGCAGTTCATTTGAGGTTGTCGCAGTTAAGGAGTGAGCATATGGTAATACAATAGGTTTCTTGGCTTGCCATCCGGTGACTAACTCTGCAAACTGGCTAATGCATCATTTTTGGACAAGGGGGTACTGAAAACTATGGCAGAGTTAAAACTGGGATTTGCAATTTGGTATCTGGTCTCAGTAACTTCATACAGCTCCGTCTTCCCATGTGCAAGGTGAAGCAGAGACTGCAACACTACTACAGTGCACACTAACTGCGCTCCCAATGGTAGAGAGGACACACACACTAACTGCGCTCCCAATGGTACAGAGGACACACACTAACTGCGCTCCCAATGGTAGAGAGGACACACACTAACTGCGCTCCCAATGGTAGAGAGGACACCACTAACTGCGCTCCCAATGGTAGAGAGGACACCACTAACTGCGCTCCCAATGGTAGAGAGGACACCACTAACTGCGCTCCCAATGGTACAGAGGACACCACACTAACTGCGCTCCCAATGGTAGAGAGGACACACACTAACTGTGCTCCCAATGGTAGAGAGGACAATGTAGCGCTGCCTGGGTCAGGTGCCGGTGGGTTCGGAGTCACTCCAGACAGGGCATGAACTCCATCTTGGGGCGAATCTCTGAGCTATCTCTCCCCTCCCGTGTGAATTTTATCTTACACATGAATCAGTTTTATGGGCACACCCAGCAGTGCTCAGGGTTTACTCCTGGCTCTGTGTCTAGGGGTCACTCTGGTGGTACTTGGGGCCCATGTGTGGCAGAGCACATGCATATATAAAATCCTGACCCGATCCCTAGCACTGCACGAACAGCCTCCAATACCCCTCGCCAGTACTGCTAGATGTGGCCCCGGTAAAAATTAAAAAAGGCAAAAACCCACCTGCCTAGCTAGCAAGCATGGGGCCAGGGATGCAGTTCTTGGCTTCCCTGTCCGTGCGGGCTGGGCGCAGTCCCCAAAAGCTCATCTGGGACCCCTGGCGCCACACAGCACGTGATCTGCAAAGCACAACTAAAGGCCTCGCAGGAGTCGACTCCATAAGCTCTGCAAACAAGTTTTGGGACAACTGAACATGTGGAAACACTGGTCTTCAGCGGCAACAAAAGGGTGTTTGAGACCAGGTGTGTGTCTGGTCACACCACACACACACACACACACACACACACATATTCCAATGACCCCACAAACACGGCAGTGACCATCAGCAGGAAAAGAAAAAAAAGGCCGTTTAGCAGTGGAGGGTCAGGAAGCAGAAACGGGCTCTGGGGCTTAGGAGCACGGGCAGGACCCTGGCACAGCCATTTACAGGCTCTGAGACGGCGAACAAGCAACGTGAATACTCCAAACTGCTTTTTGATTCTTTTAAAAAGGAAATGACGTCCACTACACATGGTTGTGAAAGTCAACGAGGTAATATGTGTAAACAGCTAACCACTGAGTTTATTACTGGCTATTATCAATTACGACTGGTTCCTGAAACCTCAGGCCAACAGCAGCATTTTCAAGTTCATGCATAAAGGCACATAAAATCTGCAGTGTTTTGTCTATAAAAGTCTTTCCCTATGGGGGTGGGGTGGGAATAGGATATTCAATCAATCCTCATTACTGTGGAGTCTGTACTTGTGAATACACGTAATTGCTAACATTGATTTGTGATCCCCAAATCTGTACTCGTGGCAGTTTTGTGGAGTCTGTGGACATGCACAAGATGGTAAAAAAAATGGGAGTTACCCAACACACGTTCCTGGTTGAGACCGACACAGTGGTGCTCTGCCTTGCTTCAGCGTCCACACTACAAACGAGTCTAAGAGGTCTTGATACACTAGGTTTAGAGCCTTTTCTCCCCCTACAATTCTGTGCGACTTGTTGGTGATTTCACCATTTAAAAGGCCTGCAAAGCCTTAAGAGTGGTCTAGAGTTCTGAAGCGCCAGAAGACTGTACATCACAGGGAGAAAATTAAATCTGGGGGCCGGGCGATAGCCCAGCGGGTAGAGGCGTTTGCCTTGCAGCCGGCCTGTCGCCCTGGGTTCAATCCCGGCATCCCATATGGTCCCCTGAGCATCGCCAGGGAGTAATTCCTGAGTGCAGAGCCAGGAGTAACCACTGAGCATCGCCGGGTGTGACCCCAAAAAAAGCAAAAAAAAAAAAAAAAGAAAGAAAGAAAGAAAGAAAATTAAGTCTGTCAGATAAGCTTCATTCATGCATACTGAAAGGTGTCTTTATTTTTTTTTATTTTATTTATTTTTTTTGCTTTTTGGGTCACACCGGCAATGCTCAGGGGTTTCTCCTGGCTCTGCACTCAGGAATTACTCCTGGCGGTGCTCGGGGACCATATGGGATGCCGGGATCGAACCCAGGCCGGCACAGGCCAGCCGCGTGCAAGGCAAATGCCCTACCGCTGGGCTATCGCCCGCCCTGAAAGGTGTCTTTAAACATGAGCAGAAGAAAACAGTATTATAGACTGCATGGCAGACAGTAAGTGCAGCGACGGGATGGTAGAAACCAAAGCCTGATCATCCACTGGGAGAACTGGTATTTACAGAACGTGACCACGTGAGCCCTGAGCTCTACTGTATTTCTGGCAACACGGGTGCATTTCAATACATATTTCCTGACAGAAACCTAACTATATCCACTGCTATACTCGTTTATTCAGAGATATTTTTATACAACTGACTCAAGTGTTTGTATAATCCATTAGGCTTTGGGATTTTTAGTTAATGAGCGCCGACCAAACTCGAACGGGAAGGCAAAGCTGCCACGCGTCTGTGGAGTAAGCACTGACAGACATTTCTTGCATAAAATGACTAAACCTAACTTCAAAAGCTTTGAAAGTGGCAGATTAATTCACATCCAAACCATTTAAAAATAAAATAGTTGGGGGCGGAGCGATAGCCCAGTGGGTAGGGCGTTTGCCCTGCATGCGGGCCAACCCGGGTTTGCTCTCCGGCATCCCATATGGTCCCCTGAGCACCGCCAGGAGTAATTCCTGAGCGAAGAGCCAGGCGTAACCCCTAAGCATTGCCAGGTGTGACCCAAAAAGAAAAAAAAAAGTTACTGGGGCTGGAGTGATAGTTCAGCGGGTAGGGTGCTTGCCTTGCATGTGGCCAGACCGGGTTAGATCCCGGCATCCCATATGGTCCCCTAAGCACCGTCAAGAGTAATTCTTGAGTGCTGAGCCAGGAACACTGCTGGGTGTGATCCAAAAGCAAAACAACAACAAACAAAAAAAGATTTTTTTTTAAGGTTGCTTACAGTTATTTATAATTGTAAGTAATCAGGATTGACGCGGGAAAAGCGAACTCCTGGAGCCGGAGAGAGTAGGTTAGGCACCTGCCTTGCATGTGGCCAAGCTGGACAGATGATGCTATCATTGGGGACAAGGATCCCCTAATACAGCTCCCTGAGTACAACAAGGAACGGCCCTTGAGCACAGAGCCAGGAGAGCTGCCCCTGCCCCAAACAGGTAAAATCTGGGCTGGAGAGACAGTACAGGAGGTAAGAGGCTAGCTTTGTAAGCGGCCGACCCAGTTAGAATTCCTGGCATCACTTAAGGTCACCCAAGCACTGTCAGGAGTGACCCCTGAGTACAGAGTCGGGAGTAAACCCTGCTCAAACACTGCCAGGTGTGACCCTCAAACAAGAAGTCAAATCCCCTGCCAGTGTTGAGAAAGGCTGGAAACCAACTCAATGTCCATTCCATTCCTAGATGCTACAGTTAAGTGGACTGACCAAAGCGACAGCACAGCGTGGAGGGCAGTTGCCCTACACGTGCCGGCCCTAGATCCACCCCTAGTATCCCATATGACTACTTGAGCCTGCCAGTGCTGAGCCAGGAGTAACCTGAGAACTGGCGAGTGTGGCCCCTAAACCAAAACAAAAGAGCAAGGACAAGCAGGAAGGTGCGGGGACTTTTCCCCACACCTTCCTCTGCAGCGCATCTGAGGACGGGGGTATCGCACCCCAGCAGCTCAACCAAGTAGCCAGATGCACAGCAAACGCGCTTCCGTCCAGTTCGCTGGACCCAGAAGCAGCGCGACTCTCCAGGCAGGAGTCTGGAAGATCATCCGCCACCTCCCCAAATCTTGTGAGTCATAAAGGAAACGGGTGGGGGATGGTGCACCCACACTCTAAGATCTTACAGTCAGGCCTATAGCTTGATCCCCCTGCACACTCCTCAGAAACCCTGACTCCTCGCCGAAGAGGAGTAGACGGAGATACAGTCTCTCTAAATAAAAAGTGTGCAGGGAGAAGGAAGCTTGAATAAAAAGAAAAAACAACATTATCAAGCTCAGCAAAGAGACCAGACCCAAGAAGCTGTGGCCCAGGATCAGGACGGCCTGAAAGAGAAACACGCCGGGCCAGCCAGCTCTGCGGCAGCACGGGCAGACTTCCATCAGAGGGCCGGGAAAGGCTGCAATCTCCCAGAACCAAGAGAAATCAGGACAGAGCTGGAGAACACAGCATCAGAGAAAACATCCGCGCCCAGGCCCACGGCTACAACATGCAACACTGAAAGCGGCTAATGCTCAGCCTAACAAATGAAAAACCAAGCAACCCCCATGTATACGGCCGTGAAACCAAGACAAACCAACAAAAACCCCAAAATCCCAACAATAAAACACTAAAAAACACCACCTCGCGGGGACAGAAGGTGGTTCTGAAAAACGGGAAGGGCTGTGGGTGAGAGCGGGGAACACAGAACAAAAACCAAACCCAATGCAGCGCAAAGGATCGGGCATACTGAGCATCACAAAAGCAGCGGTAGGTTGAGGCTAACAGAAACACAGTTCCAAACTCCTGAAGGGAGCTGGCTGACAGTGCTGCACAGAGCCTGGCCCTCTCACCTGTGCTCCCTCTTTCCAAGAGCTACAAAATAACGGGCATCTATCAAAACAAGAGTAATCCCATAAAAAAAGACTGTATGGAATGCAGGACCGGAGAGGAAACCCACGGGAGGGCAGTGTCAAGCCTGCGGACAGGTGTGCCAGGAGGAGGCAGGCTGGCCCCACGCACAGAGGCTCAAAGGACAGAGTGTCCTGGTGACCCAAACTCCCCGCACGCTCTGAGAACACCTGGGTGGCAGAATCTCACACTAATCCAAGCTGAAGTTCAGCTGCTAGAAAAGCCTTCACCAACTAAGAAGCCACTTCCTATTAAACCCTGGAAGATTTTCTATGGCTTTCTATCTTTCCAATCACTCTATTCTTAATTTCACTCACCTGTGCTCTAATCTTCATTTTCTTCCGTGTTCTTTGGGAAGAAAAACTCACTTTTTGCTCTTTCTTTTCCTTCGGTGCCATGATCAAACCCGGGGTCTCAGACACATAAGGCACATACTCCTGGGTCCCAAGAGCGTTTCCGGCCATTTTAAACTAGCATCCGAGAACACAGGCAGTTGTACAACATTAAAGGATGACTCTGATATTCATGCTGCATGGTAGGTTACTTAGACCACTTAAAAGTCATAGTAAGTTTTAGGTATGTAAGTCTCGGATAGGATTTACAGATGCAGTTTCTCCAAGGGAGAAAACCAAGAACAATACACTTGGCTTCAGCTACCTTCATTTCCTTCAAAAAAGAGCTGTTTTTAAACCCCTTTAAAGGAACTTGTTCTGCCATGCTGACAGTATAAAAGACCAAAACAATGCACTTTGCTATAAAAATGGCCGAGTCAGAAAGCAGATTATGTAAGCCAAACAGATCACCTAAGGAAAGGAAGCCAGTTATTTGGGAAGCTTAATTTGTAGAGAGAGCAAGCATATGTATAAACAAACTTTTCTGCTACATTACCATTTTCCTAAAATGGGTATTTCAAAAAGCAGGTCTATCCAGGGAGAACAGTCTTATTTAAAATAAAAATAAAAAGCTCATTACTCCTGTTAGGGGTGTCATAACACATCCCTAAGCTGCAGCTGGATTGATACTAGCTACTGATAGTATCTGTTTTCCCTCACAAATTTAATACAGTAGCCCAGTCACCCTCGTCTGTGGGAGATTTATTTCAAGAATTGCAATAGATGCTTTTAACTATGAATGGTACTAAAAATATGCCATGTTTTTCCCATACCATATGTACCAGTGATAATGTTCAATTTCTAAGTTAGAAGAAAGATCAAAAATGACTAAATAATCTGGACCGGAAATCCTAATGCCCAAAAGGGGGCTGGAGGCCAGTGTACCAATACTGGCTCAGCTGCTGTACGTGCCACAGAAACACAGGACGTTAAGAATAATGGAAGCATGTATGGCTAGGAAGCATAATAACGAACGGCATGGGAAAACTTTCTGTTTAATTTTTCTATTTAAAACTGCTCTGAAAAGTGGCTTAAAGAGTAAAAACCTATGGGCCAGAGCCCCAGGATTCTGGGTGTTTGCCTTGCATGCGCCCACCTGGACTCAAACTCTGGTATTCCATAGGTTCCCTGAGCACGCCAGGAGTAATCCCTGAGTGCAGAGCCAGGAGGGTCCTCTGAGCATCAGCGAGTGTGACCCAAAAGCTAAAATAATGAACAAATGAATAAATAAGTATAGAAGTCAGGGGCTGGCGCGGCAGTGCAGCAGGTATGGCGCTCGCTCATCCTCCAGCACAAGGGTCCCCGAGCCCCAAAAAGATCCCTAAGCATAAAAGGTCCTGAGCACTGCTGGGGCGACCCCCAAAGTCTCTTTAAAAAAATCTATTTGCTGGTCTGTTTGGGGGGCTACTCCCAGAGCCTGGAGGATCGTGTGGTGCCAGGGCTGAAGCAGGGCCCCCGTGTCAAGCCTCCAGGGCTCTGAGCTCGCCCCAGCCCTAACCTGCCCCTTCTTGGCCCTCCCCCACTCTATCTTAGCACTGTCTGGGTCACTCACATATGTTACGTCCTAGTTCCACTGCTCTGCTTTACTTGACAGGGCAATAAAACCATTCACTCCTCGGGACGTGTAGCACTGCTATTCATATGAAAGGTGAGGCTGCTGACAGAGGCCACGCGGATCCCCAGGGAGGATTCACAGGCCGCCTATCTGGTTTGAAGGGTTTCTTTCCTGGAGTCAATCCAAGCCTACCTTACACCAGAGGGGCCCAAGCTTCTGTGACCTACTGCCCCCTTTCCAGGAGAAAAAAAAAAAAAAAATATGTATATATACATACACACTCAGGTGCCCCGGAAATACACAAATATAAACAGGAAAGCACGCTCGAGCCACTGCACTCCTGGCTGACAGCCGCTGTATCGTTCCAACTCCCGGGGAGCACAGACTAAAGGCAAGTCTCTTCAAAGCAATGCTCACATTTAAGTAATGCACTATACTTTGCTTGGTACGAGAAATCAGCAAAAATGTACCCACTACTGCCACCAAAGGTCACCCTAGAAAAAGCAAAAAGCAACGGGGTAACTGAAAGGAAAGAGGGGCTTAAGCGGCACTGAAGGACGCCCACCCGCATAAGCCAGGAGCAGGTTCACAGTGGAGAGATGGGGTTTGGCTAATGCACAACAGAGTAACAGGCTCCACTTCTCAGGAAACCTGCTCATATTCGCAGGGAGAAGGATGGCAACACAGCCGCGGCACATACAAGGAACACACAGGGCGTGTAAAGACACTGGAGAAACACCACCCAGGTGTGTTCTGATCACGTGATGAGGAGCAAGCAGATTGGGGGGCCAGAGAGGGCTCTGGCCAGTCTCCGCCATCCAGCACTGCGTGGCCAGGGCCTGGGGTTCATACAGACAAAATATTCTTGCAGTTCCACATTGGCCCAATCAGAATCACAGAATTCAACAGGGCAGCAGCTCCTCGGGACTGTCACAACCCCAAATCCTAAACTTCGGGCTGTTGCATAGCTGCTCTTCAAACTTTTCTGAATCCCCAGAGAGAGAGACGTTAAGTTTCCAGTGGTAAAGAGAGAAAGAGCAAAATTGCAAAAAGCTTTGACAATTTTAAAGTGCATCTCTGATATTCTGCCCTTTCAAGATAATCAAAATTATTTCTCTTTATGTTTCTGTAGCTTAATCATGCACATTTCCTTAAGAAAATTAATTACTTAGGGCCGGAGCGATAGCAGCGGTAGGGCGTTTGTCTTGCAGGCAGCAGCCCGGGTTCGGGTTCGATTCCCAGCATCCCATATGGTCCCCTGAGTACCGCCAAGAGTAATTCCTGAGTACAGAGCCAGGAGTATCCCCTGAGCGTTGCCTGGTGTGACCCCCAAAAAAGCAAAAACAAAACAAAAAATCCCAAAAACAACCCCCTGAAAAAACCGAGGGCTTGGGGGGAGTGATAGTACAGTGGGTAGGGAGTTCGTTCTGCACAGACCAGCATCCCTTATGGTCCCCGAGCACTGCCAGGAGTAATTCCTAAGTGCAGAGCCAGGGAGGAACCCTTACGCATCGCCAGTGTGACCCAAGAACCCACATTCGATCCTCAGCATCCCTTATGGTCCCTGAGCACTGCCAGGAGTAATTCCTAAGTGCAGAGCCAGGAGTAACCCTTAAGCATCGCCGGTGTGACCCAAGAAAGAAAAAGGAAACAAAACCAAAAATCCCAAGGTGTCTAATTTCTATTCACACTTGCTGAGAATGGGTAGGGTTATCAGCAGTGGCTCAATGATGATTAACTGTCATCTCTGTCACCTCTAGGGATTTTCACTGTCCAAACAGTAGCGGGATCATCTCTTACAGACATTTAACTCACAATTAACTATATTTTTATATGCTAATAGCTAACATTAAGACCTTAAAGGAAATTTCCTGTAATAATATATACAGGGAACACTTCAAAGAACTTTTCTAAAAAAGTAACGAGCTGCAAACATTGAACATGAAGCTCTGAGAAATATTAACGGCTGGAGATCCGCAATACTAAGAGCTGACATGGCTACTGGCTTCCCCATGGCCAAATGCCACCAGACTGCATCAGTTCTTAGACTGGAAACAATACTGGCGAGGAAAAGGAACCCTGGATTCTTGGTGGGGATGTTGACTGGGGCTCTATGAAGGTAGTATGGAGATTCCTTAAAAACATTAAAAGCGGAGAAGGACGTAGCTCAACGGCAGAGAACTTGCCTTGCACGTGTGAGACCCTGGGTTTAACACAGGGCACTGAAAAATGAAATGAAATAAAATGAGGTCTGGGTAGATCAGTGATGGAGCATGTGCCTCACATGTATAAGGCTGAGACTGAGCTCTGGCCCCGAGTACTCCCTCAGTACTGAGTGTAGCCAAGGGCGACACCCCACCCAACACTGCCCATGTACTCCTCTCCTGTCAGGCCGAGTCCCTGAAAACTGCTAAGGATGGCGCCAACAAAAATAATAAAAACAGAAACCCCATAGGATCCAACAATACCGGGGCCAGAGCCATATCACAGCGGGTAGGGCGTTTTTACCTTGCATGTGGCTGACCGGGTTCGATCCCGGCATCCCACGTGGTCCCCAAGCACCACCAGGAGTAATTAATTCCTGAGTGCAGAGTCAGGAGTAACCCCTGAGCATCGCTGGGTGTGACCCAAAAAGAGCAAAAACAACAACAACAACAAACAACACACCACTGATGGGCAGATTACCTAAAAGATTACTTCGGAGCTGAGAAGATGCCCGAGGTGGGCACAGGCTCTGCGCAGGAGTCTGGGTTCACCCTCCAGACGACCGGGCCCCCAGCTCTGCCAGGAGCAACACTCAAGCGCAAGTGGAGAGCAGCCAAGAGCACCTCCAGGCGCAGTCGCCAAACCAAAACACAAAAAATACTCCCGAACAGCCAGACCCATATGTGTGTTCAGAGCAACATCATTAACAGCAGCAACACCTGTGGGCATGAAGATGCTTTAGTCTATACACGCAAAATATTATGCCGCTAAAAACACAAAATACCGGGACAAAAAATGGATGAACCCTGGGGTGACTTACGCTAAGTGAATAACGATTGGATAGTTTCAATGGAATACATATTTGTGGAATCCGGATTGCAAAGCAAAGACCACCTGGAGTTAGTGCACACTAGGGAGAGTATCTAGGGGTGGGGGTAGGAAGGTGGCGGGGGAAGACAACTACACACAGGGTGTACAACCAGACCTCTGAAATCCCGTGACACTGTAAACCAACGATAAGTCAATGAAAAGATAAAGAGTTCAAGTGGGAGAATGGAAGAGCCCGATGGTCAGCAGAGTAGGGTTGTAACTAGCGGTTCTATGTGAACTCCACAATGGCCCATTTACTAACTCTCGAATGTCTCTACTGTAACGGTGAGGGAAAAGATTCTTTGTTCAGTAGTAAGCATCTAAGTGCTGCTACGGGCTAAGAATTTTGCTTCATAACTAACTTGAACAGTATTTCATAGTACTCTGAAGAATGAAAGAACAAGGTAATGAGGATGAGACAGCAGACACGGACGGTGGCAGAGAGAAAAGACAGATTCAGGGAGGGGCGCGGGTCGGCCAGAGGTGGGTGCACTCACCTGCGGCGGCTAATGAGAATCCCCGTTAAATAAGATGATTCGTACGAAGCCCCTCAAAGGGAAGCAGAACATTGCTGGCACCAACTATGCTCACCTCTGCACTTTCGTACAAGTTCTAGGAAAGGTTACCGAGGGCCCAGGGGACGGCACAGGGCTCAAACATTCATGTGTGCTCCTCAGCCAGTTTAATCCCCTGACACCACCTGCTCCAAGCACTGGTTGGGTGGCTCTGGTGGTTCCTCACGTGCGGGGCCCACACTCACTGAACAACGAGCTGGCTGAGGAGCACAGGAATGGCTGCTGGAAGGCTAGGGGCGGGGCCTGGGGTGGATATTGGGGGGAGAGGGGCGGAGGCTACTGAAGAAACAAACAGGCGGACAGGTGAATATGCTACGATTGTGCCGTGCATGTGTGTGAACGCATATTTAACAGAGTCTAACTTTTTTTTTTTAACTTATAGGACAAGTGTGTAGATCTAGGGCAAGTGAAGCTCAGCCTCAGGCGTTACGCATACCAATTTGCTCCCAAATAAGCCTTTCCTCCATGGAGTAGTGGATACTTATTCTCATTTTATACGGGCTGTTCCTGTGACTTCTGAAAGAGCAAACGCAGTCTGTTCAGTCTTACTACAGTGCTTCTCTGTCGTGGGTATCCCCCATGCCATAAAAACAGATAATGGTCCTGCTTACACCAGCGAAACCTTTAAGTCCTTCTGCGAGGAGTGGCAAATCAAACATACTACGGAATTCCATATAACCCCCAGACAAGGTATTGTTGAACGTGCTCATAGAACTCTCAAAACTCAATTATTAAAACAGCGAAAAACAAACTTGTCTCCAATGGACTCTTTAAACATCATTCACCTAAAAGTTCCTAAATTTGCCTCAAGGAGCGCCTTACGCAGCTGCTGAATGACACTTTCAAGAAGATATACACTCAGAAACCCATTGATTCATCTATCTGGGTGAAAACTGATGATAAATGGGTAGCTGGTAACCTCCTCATATGAGGAAAAGGATATGCTTGTATTTCAACAGATGGCAGCCCTGCCAAGAAGCTTTGGGTCCCACTATGCCTCGTTAAAACTTGAGTTCTCCAAGACTCAGAAGACACCTAATTCTTTCACTATAAAAAAAGTTGCAAACTGCTGTCAAAACCTCCCACACTTGGTTCACTTATAATAATAATAATCTTGCCTTGCAGCCTGTTGATACTTTAACTGGAGATAAACTCTTTCTACAGGAAAGAGTGGAAAAAGGGTGAACTCTGAGTATAGTGCTCAATGTCAAAATGTTTAACGATTAATGATAGAATTTCCTTTTTTTTAATGTTTGCTCACAGATATTTACAGGGAAAGAACTTGGCTGCTGCAGATTCCTTCTACTGTACTCAATAATCAGGATTCTCACCAGAGTGCTCACTAAAAAATTTAATAATTTGCAAAAAGATTTTTTCCTAATGTTTCTATTCATCAGAAAGGAATAGGAAAGGATACCTTCTCACCATCATATCTGCCAGCTTTATATTCATAAAGCACTTGATTTATCACCCTAGATGGGGTCATATATACAGCTATACTATGCTGACCGATCAAATGTGTGTGTGCGTGTGGTGGCCACCATTATGTTTGTGACTAATGCTGTGTCTATGTTGTGTTTTAAACTATTACCTTCACAATTTCTGACCGCTACAAACTTACTGGATTCATCAGTTCCATCACTGACCTACTTGTCTCATCAATTTTTTTTTTTTTTTTTTTTGCTTTTTGGGTCATACCCAGCGACGCTCAGGGGTTACTCCTGGCTCTGCACTCAGGAATTACTCCTGGCGGTGCTCATGGGACCATATGGGATGCCAGGGATCGAACCCAGGTCGGTGCAGGCCGCCGTGCAAGGAAAACACCCTACCCGCTGGGCTATAGCTCCGGCCCCTTGTCTCATCAATTTTGGA
The DNA here is from genome assembly GCA_021461705.1 of Cryptotis parvus. Taxonomy (NCBI): domain Eukaryota; kingdom Metazoa; phylum Chordata; class Mammalia; order Eulipotyphla; family Soricidae; genus Cryptotis; species Cryptotis parvus. The sequence goes on from JAJIBD010012029.1 coordinate 48,368, forward strand.
TTCATCAATTCTCATACGTATCTCACCGCTCCACCCATGTTGCCGCTTCTTATGTTCTTCTCTCCATCCCAGACTTGGATTCCTCTCAAACCGCTGATGAACTCCATTTGTAACTAATCATAGAAAGTGTTTTTATCTTATTTACGATTAAGTTACAGGTATGATTTCCAATGCCAATGTTCCATTACTGATGATGCATTGTGAGATGCCTGTTCCAGTATTCCAGATGCCTGTTCCAGTGTTCCGAGATGTCTGTTCCAATATTTCAGATGCCTGTTCCAGTACTCTTGATGACTTTTCAGATTCCGGATTGTTGCTCTCCAGACACTTATTCCCATGATCACCACTATTGCTGTTCTACAATCAGTTCTTCAGACCTTGTTCCAGACACATGACTCATGTAAGACATGGCAGATTGACTCTCACCAATTTAGAGCAATATAGGCTGTAATCAGTTATGAGCAAACAGCCAGAGACATTTTACTATGAACTTTATTCTGGGTCCAAAAACAAATTAGGACATTTGGGCAACATATGATATTACCTCATGACTGGAATTGTTCCTTTTCTGTATCACCCTCTGTACATATTATTTAGATATTTGTATTATTTCTATTTCTTATTTTTGTAAACAAGAAAGCGGGAGTTGTTGGGTGACAGGTGTAGCTAACTTGGGAGCTTTGCTGTGTAATCCACTCCATTCAGAGTTTAATCTATTTACATGCTCCTAAACCAGGGTTCATGCTAATGAGATCTCTCTTCCATGTAAACACTGGTGGAGGGTGTGGTAGTTACAAGAGTCATTTTGACTCTGAATCAGAAACTTCTGAAACATTGCTATAATCTCTACTACAATTTCAATGTTTCTAGATTGGGCACAGTTCCTCTTTATACCCACTGGCCCAGTGTGGGACAGTTAGAATTTACCAGGAGGCTACCACCCTGGCTACGTTGAGACTATGGTTTAAGGTTAAGGAAGGTTCATGCTAGTTTGCCCTCAAGCAGGTGAGCACAACCCTTTCAGTAAACAGAGGACAAGACACTCAGAATCATCTTGGTGCAGAACAGAAAATAGATGGTCCTTGTGAGAACCATCTAGATTACATGAAACCCATGAAATTATGGTGTTTCTCCCCATAAATATACATCCTTTGAGATGTATTTCTTCATACCAGCTCTCTACTCTCTCGAGTGTTTTTACATAAGAGCTAATCTCAGAGAAAGGGATGTCTCTGGCACAAGCATTTGTTTGACTTGATATAAGGTCTACACCTAGAAGCTGATCTTTGTTGACACGAACCCTCCCTGAAGATTAGGATTACCTTTGGATATGTAAGGGGACTTGAGGTACAAGGATCTACTTTGGTGCTCATGGTCTAAGTTCTGACCAAGAGCTAGAGGTCTGGGGAATCCCATTATTTTGGATTGTAGCTGTGGAGCTTGTTTTAACAAAAAGCCTTTTAGAATTGCGCTGGACTCCTGAGTTTTCAACTCATTCCCGCCCGGCTTTGGAGTTAGAAGGGAACTCGTTTCATGATATCATTGGGGACCCCAGCGGCTCCCCATCATTAACCGCTGTGCTATCGCTCTGGCCCCTGCATGCTTTTTTTAAACAACCCAACAAAACAAAACCTAGATCCAGTGAGAATGACCTTAAGAATATCGTGACACGAAGTGTGTTCCTGCTTGGTAACTGATTTATTGCACAAGAACATTTTCTTCAGAAAATTAAGACTTCTCAAACTGCTACAAACCAAAGTTCTATCCGCATTTCCTTATCAAAAATGTTAAGTTTAGGATTCAGACGAGAATCTTACACAGTCTGAGAGAATCTCAAAGAGACACCCTGGCTGAGCTGTCCCAGGATCCTGAGCCTTCCTGGGCTGGGGACAAGCTGAAGCCCTGCCCTAGCGCGAGGCCCCGGACCCCGCCCCCACCAATGGCCCAGCTCCCTGGCTAATCTCAAAGTGATACCAAGCCACTGAATTGTCCCTGTTCCACAGCTTCCGGAGTGGCCGTGAGACACCTCATTTCATAGAACTGAGAGCCCACGAGGAGCGAACGAGAAGGAAAATCTGCATAGACACCCACCAGAAAAAAGCAACCACAGAGAGGCCAGCCTGCACCGGACAGCTCACAGAACGCCAATGACTTCAGTAACTCCACTGTTAAATATACGCTAAAATGAGCAATGATCAATTATTCTGTGCCTGAAAAGGGGGTAGTTTGGGGTGATGGGTGGGAAACTGGGGACACTGGTTGAGGGAAGGTCACACTGGTGGTGGGTTTGGTGTTGAAACAATACCTGAAGCAACTGTCTTATGAACAACTTTGTAAATCATCGTATTTAAATCAAGTTTGTTTGTTTTTTAAGGTCTTTTTATTTTAAAATTTAAGGTACTTTAAAAATACCTCCTGGGGGATGGTTCAGAGGCTGAAAGTCTGCCCCGAGTTTGATCCCAGCAGCAACCAAGGGGTCCTTTGGCAGCTCTTTGGACCCCCTGGTGCCAGCGTGGGAGCTTCTGGCACAGAGTAAAGCACATGTGCAAACACGGAAAGCAATGACGTCAAATCACAGCCAAATGTGCAGGAGCCACAAGGAGCCAGTGCACCTCCCAGGCAATGACGTCACATCACAGCCAAATGTGCAGGAGCCCCAAGGGAGCCAGTGCACCTCCCAGGCAATGACGTCACATCACAGCCAAATGTGCAGGAGCCCCAAGGAGCCAGTGCAGCTCCCAGGCAATGACGTCACATCACAGCCAAATGTGCAGGAGCCCCAAGGAGCCAGTGCACCTCCCAGGCAATGACGTCACATCACAGCCAAATATGCAGGGAGCCCCAAGGAGCCAGTGCACCTCCCAGGCAATGACGTCACATCACAGCCAAATGTGCAGGAGCCCCAAGGAGCCAGTGCAACTCCCAGGCAATGACGCCACATCACAGCCAAATGTGCAGGAGCCCCAAGGAGCCAGTGCACCTCCCAGGCAATGACGTCACATCACAGCAAATTCGAGCCCGGGCCACCTCCCGGCGACGTCACACGCCGAGGGCCCCGCCAGGCACCCCACCAAAAAAGCCCCGGCCAGCACCCCCAGGCAACGCACATAACAAATAGCGGAGCCCCAGGCCAGTGACCTCCCAGGCAATGACGTCACATCACAGCCAATGTGCAGGAGCCCCAGGCCAGTGCACCTCCCAGACGTCAATAACAGCCAAAAGTCAGGAGCCCCAAGGAGCCAGTGCACCTCCCAGGCAATGACGCCATATAACAGCCAAAAGTGCAGGAGCCACAAGGAGCCAGTGCACCTCCCAGGCAATGACGTCACATCACAGCCAAATGTGCAGGAGCCACAAGGAGCCAGTGCACCTCCCAGGCAATGACGTCACATCACAGCCAAATGTGCAGGAGCCACAAGGAGCCAGTGCCACTCCCAGGCAATGACGTCACATCACAACCAAATGTGCAGGAGCCACAGGAGCCAGTGCAACTCCCAGGCAATGACGTCACATCACAGCCAAATGTGCAGGAGCCCCAAGGAGCCAGTGCAACTCCCAGGCAATGATGTCACATCACAGCCAAATGTGCAAGAGCCACAAGGAGCCAGTGCAGCTCCCAGGCAATGACGTCACATCACAGCCAAATGTGCAGGAGCCACAAGGAGCCAGTGCAGCTCCCAGGCAATGACGTCACATCACAGCCAAATGTGCAGGAGCCACAAGGAGCCAGTGCAACTCCCAGGCAATGACGTCACATCACAGCCAAATGTGCAGGAGCCACAGGGAGCCAGTGCAACTCCCAGGCAATGACGTCACATCACAGCCAAATGTGCAGGGAGCCCCAAGGGAGCCAGTGCAGCTCCCAGGCAATGACGTCACATCACAGCCAAATGTGCAGGAGCCCCAAGGAGCCAGTGCAACTCCCAGGCAATGACGTCACATCACAGCCAAATGTGCAGGAGCCACAGGAGCCAGTGCACCTCCCAGGCAATGACGTCACATCACAGCCAAATGTGCAGGAGCCACAGGAGCCAGTGCAACTCCCAGGCAATGACGTCACATCACAGCCAAATGTGCAGGAGCCCCAAGGAGCCAGTGCAACTCCTAGGCAATGACGTCACATCACAGCCAAATGTGCAAGAGCCACAAGGAGCCAGTGTAATCCCAGTCCTTGCATCAGCAAAACAAAAGGTGGGAGTGAGGTATTTTAAAAAATGACGAGATGAAAATGAGAGTGAGACGCATGTTTACAAAAACAGCAGAACAGGGGCCAGAGAGTGCATGGCCTCACATGGCCCGCGGCCTCACATGCAGTCAACCCTGTCTGACCTCCAGCACCACCAGGAGTAATCCCTGAGCACAGAGCCACGAGCAATCCCTGAGCACAGCTGTGCAGTCCACCCCGAGCCCCTGGAAAAAACACACCTAGACCCCAAATTGCTGCCTTCGCCATGAGTAAGCTTTACCTGATACAGGCTAAGGGCTACATCAGTGGCAACACCTTCATGATGCTCTTTGTCCTTAAAGCTACAGGTTACAAGAATGTTTTCCCCACTGGCTTCCCCTGTCCCATCACACTTTTTCTTTTTCTTTTTGGGTCACACCCGGCAATGCTCAGGAATTACTCCTGGCTCTTCTCTCAGGAATTACTCCTGGCAGTGCTCAGGGACCTTATGGGATGCTGGGGATCAAACCGGGTCGGCGCGTGCCAGGCAAAGGCCCTACCCCGCTGTACTATCACTCCGGCCCCACACTGCTTTTCACTAATTCTTAAATGCTACACTTTTTCTGTAACTACTTAGGCATAATTAACACATACTGTAACTCTCATTCCAGGAATGATGATGGGAGACATCATATTTATAAAAAGAACCTGATAGTTACTTGCCGGCTTCAAGTTAGCTAAAAAGAGAAACCCAGGGCCACCAGTGACTGCCCGGGCAGGCAATGGCTAACAGAGACACCGGAGAGGTTGCTGATGGCTGCTGAAGCAACGATGGACTCCTGAAGAGCAAAGGCTTGTTCAAGCTAGGAAATCCCTGGGATACAAGAACAGTGTATGCACATTACAAATGTGGAAGCGATACTTCACTGGGTGAGAATTAACTTGTCTATGATGCTAATTTCCGGAACCACTGTGTTTATGAAATAAACTGAAAAGTATAATTTCACAGTGAAATAAGAAACTAGAAGTAGGGAACATCTAGAGCTTTAACAAAGATTAGCAAACTTCTATAAATGGATGGACCTGTAGAGTATCGTGGATTAGCAAACTTCTATAAATGGATGGACCTGGAGAGTATCATGTTGAGTGAAATTAGTCAGAAGGAAAAGGACAGATATAGAATGACTGCATTCATTTGTGGGATATGAAAAAAAAAATAGTATGAATCTAATCTCCAAGGCCAGAGAAACTGGGCCAGGAAGACTTGTCCAGGGTTGGAATCTACAAAGGTGCCGGGAGTGGAGGATAGATAAGAGAAGGGACCAGTTTGACAGTAAGAGTTGGGAATAGTAACTCTGGGCGAGAACTGAGCATGCAAAGCAGGAGAGGGATATACACAATAGCCCTGCAGTGTCTTGTTTGGCAAGACACAACGCTGACAGAGAGAAAGTGAGAGACAGAAGAAAACTGCAGGCCATAGAGGCAGGTTGAGGGGTGTGGGTGGGGGGGAAACTGGGCACATTGGTGTTGGGAAATGTGCAGGGTAGAGGGATGGTGTTGGAACACTGTGACTGAAACCCAATCGTGAGCAGCTTTGTAATGGTCTATTGCAGTGGTTCAATTAAAAAAAACAAAGATTAGCAAATATTTTTAAAAACTCTCTCTCTCTCTCTCTCTCTCTCTCTCTCTCTCTCTCTCTCTCTCTCTCTCTCTCTCTCTCTCTCTCTCTCTCTCTCTCTCTCTCTCTCTCTCTCTCTCTCTCTCTCTCTCTCTCTCTCTCTCTCTCTCTCTCTCTCTCTCTCTCTCTCTCTCTCTCTCTCTCTCTCTCCCCTCCTCTCTCCCTCTCTCTCCCTCTCAGCCCTCCACCCTGATTAGCAAATCTTTAGAAAAATTTTTTTTTAAACTTTTTTTTTTTTTTTTTGCTTTTTTGGGTCACACCCAGCAATGCTCAGGGGTTACTCCTGGCTCTGCACTCAGGGAACCACCCTGGCGGTGCTCGGGGGACCATATGGGATGCCGGGGATCGAACCCGGGCGGCACAGGCCGGCTGCATGCAAGGCAAACGCCCTACCCGCTGGGCTATCGCTCCAGCCCCAATCTTTAGAAAATTATTCTGAATTGTGGAAACTTTCCAGTTCCTATCAGGACACTTAATTTGCTACTGCTTCCAGAAACTCTCAGATCCAGGAAGTATTTCCAGGTGATAACTCACAAGACCATGGGTCAAGCCATACGACGGGTACTACACTGTTTAGTGCTCTCTGGCTTTTTAAAGGATTCTTGGAGGAGTTTCTCTGAAATAATCCTACCATCCTCCCGAGTCTGAGAGTGTGTCATTAACCAAATTTAACATCTAGTGTGTATTGACGTACACCTCCCCTAACCCTCAGGGGAGGTTTTGGTACTTCATTATTCCCGATAGGACGTTCGATTCTGGCCGACTAATGCTGGTTTCTCTGGAGGTGGTGAATTAAAACAAACCAAAAACCACAAACAGTCCCCCAGAAAGCTCAATTCCTCATGTTTATTAGAAAAAACTATGTGAAAATGTCAAATATCCTGTCATTCTTAACCTACAAAATAGCAATTCTGTATGATTCATTTAACAGTTTATAAGAATAACTTTATAAAACTCAAAACACACTGAAATTTGTGTTGTTTTGAATAAAGGGCGGTTTCCTTTTGGATCTATTATTAGAGCAAGAGCTATTAGAAACCTGTTAATCTGATTTCACATCTACCTACTCTGCACTCACTTTCTACCCTTCTTACTCATATGACAGACACTAAAGTCAAGCTGTTTGGTCCAAACCTTCTGTAGCTTCAATGCCTTTGACTCTTCGTCTATGCTGGTTAGTTTCTCTCTCCTCCCACCTTACAGAATTAAAAAAAAAAAAAAAAACTCTTACTAGTGTCTTTTGCTAATGAGAAGCTCTTAATTTCAAGAGTCTAAGTCATCACTGCTTTTGGCTATAATGAGTGCTGTGCTTCTCCTGTGAAGTATTTTCTTCTGCTGGCGATTCAGCACAGAGGTTAAGGCGCATACCTTTCACACAGTGGATCCAGGTTCGATCCTGGCTGCCACATGGGCCCCTGACACTGCCAGATGTGGCCCCAGAAGTCCCTGAGATGGCTGGGGGAGGACCTGAGGGCCCAAACAACACCTCATCTTTGAACGCTTACACTGAACCACAGGCTGGATGGCTAAGAACAGCCCAGAGTGGCCCCCCGTCTCCCTGGGCACTATCTGGGATTTCCCCCAAATGAAATCCTTCCCCATTCTAAGAAAACATACATATATTTCAGTAGTTCTGTTTTAAAGCTTTACATCAGGTCTAAGAGCTGAAGGTGACTGTGTGCTCTGTGTACGGCGGCAGTGCTCAGGTCCTCTTTCGTCTCTCTCAGAACATTTTCTTAAACTGAGCCACACTGAATGGTTTTATTCTGAGATTAGGGCAACTACTGAGTGCTGCTCGGGGGATCTTGGAGCCTCTCGTGGTGACTCCTGGCCAACCAGACCTTACAAGTCAATGCCAGGCCCCTGGGCCACCATGGCCGGCCACACCTGGCGATCCTCAGGACTTCCAGGGAGATGCTCAGGGAACATGTGACAGTGGGGATGACCCAAATTGGGCACATGCACTTTGAAAAAAAATTTTTTTTAAATTACAGTTTATGCTGTTATGATAGTGTTCAAGTATTACTGTACCGGAGATCAACATTAGTGCCCCTCCCACACTGCACCCCGGCACCTCCAGCTGGGTTTCCTTTCCCCCCTCTTCCTCCGCAACGCTGCGTTGCATTCTAAGGCCACGGGTTCGTCAGTTTTATTTCACTGCTTCATCTTAGGCTCCACAGATGAGCGAGATGACCCAGTGTCTGCCCTCCCTCCGACTCACTCCCCTGCAGTTCCGTCCGTGCGAACGGCAGGATTTTATCTTCCTTACAGCTGCCCAAAGCACACTCTAACTCCTGTGCTATCTTTGCTTTACTCCGAGGTCATTCAGTACATGTGATTACTAACGTATCTTGGGCTCATTCTTCCTTTTTTGCACTATATTTGTGCTGTTTTTCTGTTTCTTTTCATGCTTGCCGTACATGTGGCTGACCCAGTTTCAATCGCCACCCCCACAGGGCTGTCCAAGCCCCACCAGGAATAAGCCCTGAGTACCACAAAGTACAGCCCCGCCCCCTACTCCCAGAGGTTAAGAAAAAAAAAAACTTTAGAATTTATTTACTAGCTTTTGAGTCCCATTTTTCTTTTCTTTTCTGCAGCACATGGGCGATGCTCAGGGTCACTCCTGGGGGTGGGGGGGGGGGTCGGATCATTTGGGGTGCAGGTCAAGCCCAGGCTGGCCATGTCCAAGTCAAGTGCCCTCCCTGTTGTACTATCGCTCTGGGCCCTTGAGTCCCGTTTCTCTAAGATATCACAAGTATTGGTAAAGTTCAAAGTTAGGCGAATAGTTTATTGCCTCTCCTAAGTAACAACGCAATGGCTTTAGAACTATGGTCAGCTCTCTCCTGTTTCACTTTGCTTATGTCTACTATTCTGATGTCATTTAAGTGCTAAAAATTTGACATAATTATCTCATACAATGCTTCCGGTTTACTTACATTTACCAATTTCTTTGCTCACTTTTATGAGATTAACAAATCCCCTTTCTAGGGTATTTTTCCCTCCTACTAAGGACCTCCTTTATAGAAGTTTTTATTTGCTGATGGTAAATTCAGTTTTGGTGTACTGAAAAATGACAACAGTAGCTTTATTCTTAAAAGACTAAAGCTGCTGGAACAATTCCGAGTTTGACATTTGTACTGAGTTTTCTTTGCACTCTTTCGGCTTCTAGTTTGTTGCTGGGATTACTGGATCAGTCTTTCCTCCTCCTTTTCTGTCTGTGGGCCACACCAGGGGATCCTACAGCGCTACAGATAGAACCCAGGGCTGTCAGCCCTTTGAGCGAAGCTCCCTGGTCTAAAAACAAGCGGTTATGGGGGGAGAAAGGGGGTGAAACGGAATCCTCACTCACTGCTGCTGGAACTGTTAGCTGAAGCAGCATCTATGGAAAACAATAGGAAACTTTCTAAAAAAAATTGGGCCAGTGTGATACTACGGCGGGTAGGGCACTTGCCTTGCCCGTGGCTGACCCAAGTCTTTGGCACCCCTACAGCCCCCAAAAAGCTAGATTGCCAGGGAGTCAGCCTTGAGCATCACTGGGCGTGGCTCAAGAACAAGAATTTAAGAAACCAAGAATGAGTTCCTAATCTGACAAGGCGATCCCCGAAACACACAGCATCAACTCTAAAAGATACACACTAAGATTACCGCAGCTCTTAGATATGGAAGCACCCAACAGCAGGTGAACACATGAGGGGGTGGTATAAAGCATGACGGAACACCAAGCAGCGGCAAGGGGAAAAACAAAACATGCAGTTTCCTGTAACTGGGATGAACTGAACACGTTACTGTGCTGAGGGAAAAAAAGCCAGAGGCAAAAAGTACGAATGTTGGATGATGTCACTTGACTGTGGTACAGAGAAACTCACCAAGGGCGGACAGCATCTGATAACAGGGCCTGGATCCTGGAACACGGGCCTGTGTGTACCAGGTTTGGGGAGGCATGGAGGGAGTGAATAAGTTACTCAAAGTAACAGGAATGTAGATGGCGGGAAACACGTGGGTGGGGCTTAGCCAAAGCTTCATAACCAGTTATGTCAATCAAAGAACGGGGAGGCTGGATGGAGGGAGGGAAGGTCACACTGGAGGTGACACAGAACGCGGAGAAGGTCAGGTGTGTGCAGCAGCTGTACATAGGTAGCAGAGACCTGAACACTGCTTTAAATCATAATTAAGAAATAATAAAAACTGCTTGCACCACACTGTAGCCTATTAAGCGTGCCACAGTCCTGTGTCCACATCCACAGTGTGCAGTTACAAAATGAGTGCTCAAGGCTGAAAATGGCACCGGCAGGCAGGAGCTGGAGCGATTGCACAGCGGGTAGGGTGTTTGCCTTGCATATGGCCTACCCAGGTTTGATCTCAGGCATCCCACATGGCCCCATGAGCGCCACCAGGAATAATTCCTGAATGGAGAGCCAGGAGTAACCTCTGAGCATTGCCGGGTATGACCCAAAAAAGAAAAGAGAAAAGAAAAGAAAATGGCATCGATAGACTTGTCAATTTGTTAAAAGGCAGAATCTGTGAAACACCATAAAATGAAGTATACCAGTTAAGGGTGCCCTGGGGCCACCAGCCATAGCATGAAGAGGCTCACAAGCGGCTGGGGAGGCTGGAATCGGCTCGCCCGGGCCCAGCTGAATATGGGACCCCCAGGAGGGCAGACGGGTTTTGGGGAGGGGCCCGTCGTCACCTCTGGGGGATCCCGGAAGCAGTCGGATGAGACTTGCCCATCACACTAGCCACCATTTTCGCTGTCCGGACGCTTAGGAAACTGCCTCACGACCAGATTAACATAGCAAAACCAGTTCGAGCCCAGGTCGCAAAATAGTGGAAACAGTGATGTCTTTTAATGCACTCGTGCCCACGAAGAGCAGGAAAGTTTGGAGGGAGGGAGAGATAAAGAGGAGAGAAATGACATACAGAACCCGCCAAGTAGTTGAGGTGTGGGAGGGGGAGGGAGGGAGGGGGACATTGGTGATGGGAGATGGGTTTGGGTGGAGGGATGGGTGTTGGAACACTGTAGAACCAAAACTCTACATGAGCATCTTTCAATTGTATGTCTAAAATGGTGTAATAATATTGGGGGGGGGGAATAAAATAAAATAAAAATCTAAAAAAAATAATAAACAAAATGAAGTATACCAGTTAAAACAAATTTATAAAAGGGAAATGTTTTTGGCTACACCCAGCAGTGCTGGGGGCTACCAGCCAGTCAGGCACTGAAGGGGATCCTGGCACGTGCCAAGCGTGCACTCCAGTCCGCACGCAGCGCCTATCGGTGATGTTTCCTTTCTGATTTCACAGGGGGCACTGGTGCTGGGAAATGTGCACTGGTGAAGGGATGGGTGTTGACTGAAACCCAACCATGAAAGCTCTGGGATTGTATTAAGAGTCAATTAATTAAATAAAAATAAAGGCCTTACTGGGCCGGAGACATAGTGCAGTGGGGCAGGTGTTTGCCTTGCACACAGCTGACCCAGGTTCGATCCCGGCATCCCATATGGTCCCCGAGCACCACCAGGAGTAATTCCTGAGGACAGAGCCAGGAGTAACCCCTGAGCATCACTGGGTGTGACCCAAAAAGTCAAAATTTAAAAAAAAAAGTCTTCTCTTTGTCTTCAGTCACCTTAATTTAGTTCTAGAAAATTCTTGGCAAATATTGTCCAAATACTTGTCTTCATTCTGTAAGTACGTCAGCTATCATCTCCTCCAGGCCCTTAACCTTTATACCTTTCTGCCCTGTCTGCCGGCAAGTGTCTTACTCACTGTATTATCTCTCCAGGTTGGTGGAATGTGTTATAAATTAAACGGAGGGAGGAAGTGACGAATGGAGAGATAGCCTATGGCACGCTACCTTGCATTTCGCAGACCTGAGAGGCACCCGCAGCAGCCCGAGTGACCCAGGTGATCCCTGGCACCGCATGAACCAAGGGGCCCAGCATTTTCTGGCCTTCACATTGAACCACTGGCCTGGTTGGCCAAGAACCATGGAAAAGGCCCCGGAACACCTCTCCTACCATTTACTGTCACATTAATAAAATCACTTGCTCTTTAATGCTATCAGAATCTTCTTTTTGGGGTGGGGGATGGGGTGACTGCCGGGGCAGGCAAGGCTCTTGCCTTGCACGTAGCTGACCTGGGTTAGAACCATGGCACCTTGAGGTGTAATACCCCTCCCCACCAAAAGACCCCAACTGCTTCTGTCCCATTAAATCTATTCAAAGTAGAACAGAAATATTTATGGAAAAGAATAAGTGACAGAAATCCAAAAACTAAAGGGATCTCTATATTTCTCAGATGATGCAAACAGAACACTGTGAAATATACAATCACCACAGTATACTAACACTGCGAAGCATTTTAATTGATGCCACTCAAAAAGGAACGTCCGTGAACGATTGCCTTTTACGCTCCAAGCTTGGGAAAGCCGCCACCGTTGCCAAATACTCAGAAATACAAAATCTGTTTTCCCTGTATTTCGTGAATAACTACGGTGAGTGCTGACTGTGAGCCAGAGAAAAGGCAGGGCGTTCTCTGCTCAGCGATTCTCAAAGGGTGGCCACTGACCCTGAGGCCGACTGACTGTTGCTGCAAGAGGCCTGTAAGTCCAAGCTACTAACATGATACGAAGACACGATTTACACTTTCCACCACGCGGATGTTTGTAAAAATGCTGAGCCCATAGCACAAAGATGATGGTGGGCAACACTGCTGATGCCTTAGTGTAAACAGCAGCATTAAAACATACTGCAGGTCACTGTCACGTTCTTAATTTTCTTATTTTTTGAGGGGTGGGGGGAAGGTCACTTCTGGGGCCGAGCACTAGGGTACAAATCTCCAGCACAGATGGTTCCCTGAGCACTGCTGGGTAAGCAACCCCAATTTAAAAAAAATATAAAGAACATCACTGAAAAGGACTGGGAGCTCGCTCAAGGGCTGGAGTGCACGCAGGCGTGTGTGGCGTCGGCGTGCCCGCTAAATGGTCAGATGTTACAGGGTCCCTAGTTACATCTTTAGCACCTAAGCACTGCCGGGGCCACCTGGTAGGCCCAGAAGCATGGCATCGCCAGAATACCAAAGCAACAGCACACACAGCCCGCTGGAACATTTTGTATTACACCTCAACCTTGAAGTTCCACCTTTTTTAATACTCCATGTAACAAAATAGGAAGTACATATAAAATGCGCTCTCTCTCTCTCTCTCTCTCTCTCTCTCTCACTCACACACACACACACACACACACACACACACACGGGTCATACCTGGAGATGCTCTGGGTTCGTTGTTCCTGGTGCGTAGACAGAACCCGGGCCTCTGACGCGCAAGGCACACACAGCCATTTGAGCTACCACAGTTACAATTTCAGGTTTCATATTACAACTAATCTTCATAGAACTACTTGAGAATGAGATATCAAAGAATATCCATATTTATTTGAAAAACGATTATTTTTCCAGTTTCAAGTGTGTCTGACACATTTCAATGAAAACGTGCACGGTATGGAACTGAAGCAAATAGGAGAGAACGGGCCGCATTCAGGTACCAGTGCAGAAAATAGTTAGATAATAAAGGGATTTATAAAAACACAAACTGCTATTTTACTAAACTTCTGTTTTTTCTTAGAATTTTTTATGTGTCAGTTTATAACTATTTTAAGTACAGCATGTTAAAAAGTTTGCTTTAATTTCCATCAGAATGTACCTATAAGCCCTTTGGTGTCCTAAATAATAATAAAGGCTGGAAAGGAGACCGAGACAGTGGCTGCTGGAGCAGATAAAGAGCATCTCCGTGGGGAGCACGACCGGTCCACTTTTTATGAGTCACACAGCATGACTTTACAAACCATCCCATTTATTTTAGTCACCAAGATAGTCAGAAATACTTCTGGCTACCTAAATATTTTCTTCGTTACTACAATGTAGAACCAAATAAAGGAATAGAAGATGAGCAGAGTCTAGATATAAAAACTGCTCACCCTACCTCTCCCTTTCTAGGTTCCATCCAGATCATAACCTAAATAGCCATTATCTGATCACTTCCTATTTTCTTTTTATAGTTTTTATACCGATGTGTACTTGCCTGACATGACAGTTCTTTAAAAAGAAAATCTTATTAAAACACCATGATTTATTATTATTATTATTATTATTATTATTATTATTTTGCTTTTTGGGTCACACCCGGCAATGCTCAGGGGTTCTCCTGGCTCTGCACTCAGGAATTACTCCTGGCGGTGCTCGGGGACCATATGGGATGCCAGGGATTGAACCTGGGCGGCATGGGCCGGCCACGTGCAAGGCAAACGCCCTACCCGCTGGACTATCACTCCGCCCCCAAACACCATGATTTATAAAGTCAGAGTTTCATCAATGTCTTATTCCCTACACCACGGGTTCCTGGGTTCCCTCCACTCATCCCCACCCCCAGCCTGCCACCCCTAACAGGCACATTTCTAAGTTGGTTACTGAACTAGACACTACAGTGCTTTTTATCAATAAGAAAAATAAAATCCAGGGCTGGAGCGGTAATACAGCGGGGAGGGCATTTGCCTTGTACCCGACAGACTGACGTTTGATCCCTCGCATCCCACATGGTCCCCCCAGCACTGCCAGGAGTAATTCCTGGGTGCAGAGCCAGGAGGATCGCTGGGTGTGACCCAAAAAGCACCCCCCCAAAAAAAAAAAAAAAGAACCCAGTGTCTGTTTAAGGCCCTCTCGGCACTCTTCCTCTGCTGGTCTGCTGACTCCTCTGGTTTGCCGTCAGCCTTCCTGGGCAGTCAGGTCCAACTGCTCTTCAGCACCGCTGAGCCCAGCACCTCAAGTCTACGCAGCTTGACTGACTGAATTATTTTTGTTGAGAATCTTTGCATGATAAGTTGTAAATCACAAACTTCATGGAACACAGTAACAGCAAGGTGCGGTCCAGACCAGAAATACACACACACACACAAATATCAACACGTAGAGAAGCTGTGTCCACCCCGCGGAGATGGGAAAACTGGGGAGCCAGGTAGCAAAGGATGAAAGAGCTTTCTCCTTAACTATAAACAAACGCATTCCAAATGAGTAGAAGGGCAGACGCCAGGCTTGCACGCAGAAAGCCACAGAAAACCACCTACTGCCACATTCCATGGTTTCAGAAGCATCTTTTGGGAAATGAAGCGAGTGGGACCACACTGCTGTAAACACTCCAGCACAGTGAAGGAAGTGCCGGGTAAGAAGAAGCGGACTCTTGGGGCCGGAGCGATAGCCCAGCGGGTAGGGCGCTTGCCTTGCACACAGCCGGCCCATGCCGGCCCGGATTCGATTCCCGGCATTCCATATGGTCCCCGAGCACCACCAGGAGTGATTCCTGAGTACAGAGCCAGGAGAAACCCCTGAGTATTGCCGGGTGTGACCCAAAAAAGCAAAAAAAAAAAAAAAAAAAAAAGAAGCGGACTCGATAGGGGGAATATATGCACGTCACACATGCAGGTGAGGAACTCAAGGAGCCCCCTAGCGCTGCGGGTATGTGTGTGTGCGTGTGTGTGTGTGTGGGGGGGCAACCAGCACGAAGATGCCTCACGACACTGAAAACAGAACTACTGCACCTACCAGCGCACCTACCCAGAGAGTATGGAATTAACTAGGTTTGATGTACCGCGATGTTTATTTCAGTACTAAGTTATGGAAACAATTAAGAGCCCACTGACAAATGAGTGGAAAGAGATGTGGTGTACATATACACAATGGGGGTATTCTTCGGTCTGGGACGCCTCTTTAATCTCCAGGCCACAGACATATAACAAGACCAGCAAGAATCCAAGGCCCCCCCCCCCAGCCTAAGGCCCCCTCTATTTTTCTCAGCGAATTTCACCATTAAATAAAACTATTTTACTTCACTAAAAAAAAAAAATCTGTTCTGCCATTTGCAACAAACTGGAAGGAACTAGAGGGGATTATGTGAAGTGAAACGGGAGAAGAAAAACTGGGTAACTTCCCCAGATGTGGAACATAAGCAAACGAAGCAGCATTCCTTTCACGGCCTTACAATTTAACTACTGTGGAAACCAGGCTGCCTGACCTATAGCAAGCTCGAGGTCCGGGCTGTGGTGACCCCGGCTACTCCTGTGTATTTCAGCTTTGTGGCATTCCCTAAAATCTGATAGGTGGATCCAGAGTCTGCACTTTCTTCAAGTATATTCATTTTAAAAATTGGAACACATTATAAAAACAACTCTGTCCCTTACCCATTATTTGGTTATATACTGGAATAGTTCACATAGAAAACCCAGGTAGGGCAGGAGCGACAGCCCAGCGGGTAGGGCGTTTGCCTTGCACACGGTCGGCCCGTGCCGGCCTGGGCTCAATCCCCAGCATCCCATATGGTCCCCCCCGAGCACCGCCAGGAGTAATTCCTGAGTGCAGAGCCAGGGAGAAACCCCTGAGCATCTGAGCATTGCCAGGTGTGACCCCAAAAAATTAAAAAAAACAACAGGTAATACTGATTGCTCTTCCTATCATGAAGATGACTATTTTTTTTTTTACATTGTTTTTGGGTCACATCTGAGGTCACATCTGATTGGAAGCAATGCTGGGATTGAACACACAGGCAGCCCACTGAGCTAACTCTCAGATTATTGACTTGTTTTTGGGCGCGCGTTCAGCAGTACTAAGGGTATACTCCTGCTGGTGTTTAGCGGAGTGCCGGGACCAGACCTGAGTTGTATACATAAAGTGTATAAAGTGCCATAGCCGCCACCTGGCCCCCTATCGTAACTTCGTAAGTATCATTATGAATAAACTGGTTGAGGGTCAGGAGTGATAGTCCAGAGCGCTAGGGTTTGCCTTGCATGTGGCCAACCTGGGTTCAATCCTTGGCATCCTTCCAGGTTCAAACAAAAAATGGGGGATAAGGGTTAACTGGTTTAGGGCCCCCAGGCAACAGCCCAGGGGCTGGAGAGCATTCCTATTGGGAGTGTGAGATCTGGGTGCAATGCCTGGTTCCCAAGTACCCTGCAAGCACACAGCATGTAGCAGTCCCTGAGAATTGACAGGCATGGTTCCCAAATAAAACACAACAAAAACAATGGGCTAAACATTTCACTCGCCTCCCTGCCCAGTTTCCCAATACTGTGGCATACACTGCTCGATTACACAGCCAAGCGACAATCAACCTCGCCTGTGAAAAAACAAATCTCCAAAAGCAAAGGACATTACAGTTATGAAGGGAGAGGCACAATTAGCTTTTAATATGAAAAAATTCAAGACAGTCGGGGACGGAGCAATAGCACAGCAGGTAGGGCATTTGCCTTGCATGTGGCCAACCCAGGTTTGATCCCCAGCATCCCACATGGTCCCCAAAGCACCGCCAGGATTAATTCCTGGGTGTAGAGCCAGGAATACCCTCTGACCATTGCTGGTTATCACACACACACACACACACACACACACACACACACACGCGCACACACACACACGAAAATAAAAAGTCACAATTTTCCTCTGTATGCATAAAGACTTTAATTGCCGCAAAAACCAGTCTTAAATTCCATGATTTATTAGATTTATAACTGGAATATTTTAATTAAAATTTAAAAATTTTTATTACTATTTTTTTTTCCTTTTTTTGGGTCACACCGGCAATGCTCAGGGGTTACTCCTGGCTCTTCCCTCAGGAATTACTCCAGGCAGTGCTCAAGAGACCATATGGGATGCTGGTCTCATATGGTCCAGCATCCCTGGGGAACTGAACCCAGGTCGGCCGCATGCAAAGCAAACGGCCTACTGGCTGTGCTATCACTCTGGCCCCATAACTGGAAAACTTTTACCCTTTCATCTCTTTCACTCATTTCATGACTCATTTACTGAAATTACACTAATTTTTTAAAATGAAAATACAGTATTGTTTGGAAACTATGGGGCACACTTCATAGGTAAAGCCAAGGTCTATTTTTCAGTTGCAAAGATCAGAGGCATAAGGAAGTGAGTCGGAGTCCTTAAATATCAAAATGACCTCAGGTGGAAAAAAGAACAAAAAGACAAACTTCATTCCAGCCATGTGGTTTTCTTAATCCCAACAAATATCCAGAGGTAGAAATTAACAAGGGGAAAAACAAACCAACAGTCACAAAACGACCCAGTGCTCTGCTTTCACTCACTGCCCCTGAGCGGGAAATCAGATCAAGACCTGCATGAAGTCTCGGTCCTGGATTTCCCAATTTAACTTATGGAATGAACAATTTAACGAGTCATTTAAGTCTCTGAACGTCTGCCCAGCAATCCAGTCCCTTTCTCGCAGGGGCGCGCCGTGCTGAGATCACTCCGGTCTTCCGCGTGCTCATCATTTAAGCACTCTGTGCGGGCCCCAGCGAAGCACAGGCGGGAGGCGTCTGCTTTGTGTACTGCTGACCCGGGTTCGGCCCCCAGCATCCCATATGACCCTGAGCATCACCAGTGTGACCCAGAAAGAAAAACAAAGACAAAAGAACACTTGAGCCCCACCCGCCCGCCATTCCTAGCTGCCCGTAGCCCTCACCTCCCTCTGCTCTCTGAGGCTCCAGCAGGTGTCTTTCAGCCACAGAAGGGAATGCTTACCCACCTCAGGGCCTTTGAGCACGCCATTTCCAGTATGAGGCGTTGGGGGTGGGAGGGTGAGGAAATAGCACAGGGTTGAAGGCCTTGCACACAGCGGACCCTTGTTCTATACTCGGTAGAGCACCAGGGCCCGCAAGGGGCTGAGCCAGGAGTATACCCTAGGCACTGCCAGGTGTGACCCGCTGAGCCCGGCCCACCCCCCCATGCGGTCATGCATCCTCTTCCTTTATCACTGACCACAGCTTATAAATATATATTTACTGGCACAATTTCTCAAATATCTGACCACTATAAAAACAAGGATTCCACCCATCTTCACGATCATGGTATCTCCCTGCCAGGTAATTATCTATACCCCATCTGATTCTTGGGGTTATTGATCGTTGAGCAGCGTCTACCCCACAGGAGGAAAATACACAACTGAAGTTAAAATCCTTACATTACCTCTGGAAAGAACAGTATAGCCATCTGCAAAGAAGGGTACGTAAACTTTTAAAAAATTGTATCACCACACTCTAACATCTCTCTAGCTTAAAAAGTATTATTACTGGTGCGGCGCTGATGAACAACAGAAAGACAAGTGATACAAGTGAAGGGCCGGCGGGGCCGGAGCGATGGCCCAGCGGCAGGGCGTTTGCCTTGCATGCGGCCGGCCTGTGCCGGCCCGGGTTCAATCCCGGCATCCCATATGGTCCCCCGAGCACCGCCAGGAGTAATTCCTGAGTGCAGAGCCAGGAGTAACCCCTGAGCACCGCCCGGGTGTGGCCCAAAAAGCAAAAAAAAAAAAAAAACCAAAAAACAAGTGGAGTGATAGCACAGTGGGTAGGGCGTTTGCCTTGCATGCAGCGGACCCGGGTTCGATCCCCGGCATCCCATATGGTCCCCTGAGCACTGTCAGGAGTAATTCCCTTAGCAAAGAGCCAGGAAGCAACCCCTGAGCGTCGCGGTGTGACCCAAAAGGAAAAAAAAAAAGTGAAGGGCCGGAGCGCCTAGCACAGTGGGTAGGGCATTTGCCTTGCACGCAGCCAACCTAGGTTCAATCCCGGCATCTCATATGGTCCCCCAGCACTGCCAGGATTAATTCCTGAGTGCAGAGCCAGGAGTAACCCAAGTAACGTCAGGTGTGATCCAAAAGCCAAAAAATATTGTTTTAATATTATTTTATTAGCCTGATACCCATATTACTCGGTTACCACAACATGTACTGCAATTACAACACTCATAAATAAATTATTCTAGTATCAGTACTGGATAATCAATATTGGGATATCTGGTAAAGAAATCTTAACTAGTTGAAAATATTTCCTTAGCGTGTATTAAGTACAATATAAACATGACTCAGATACCCGTTGTGCGTGGAGAGTTGTCTGAAAACATCATCCGGCTGCGGCAGACCCCTGCAGGTGCGGTGGGGGACTAATTACTTCTACAGCCAAAAAGCCTACCTACTACGCAACCTACTAAATAACAGCACAATCTAGCCAGAGAAGGCATTCCACTTCTGAATGTGCACAGATGATCCTGGTGATAAACCGCTACTGCTCACGAAGACTTCCCTTGCTTGGGCATTCTTGAGTCCCTAAAGCCAACATGTGCATTCAACACAGAGGCAGCGTTCCCTGACTGCCCTGTTTTACACATGTCATGTCTTCATACTTGTGTGTTAAGTATTAAGGATGAACAGACTATAAGTTCTGAACCATTTTGAGATTTAATATTCTGAGACATTACAATGATATCCCCTCTGGTCCACTGACTTATGGTCTAAGTATTGTTAATAATTATTCATACAACATTTGCTAGTAAGGATGAAAGAGTTAGTAAGCAGATGTGTGGCTGGACAGCACAGCAGGGACCGTCTACCAGCTCCACCCTGAGCACTGCACAGGGTGCCCGGAGTCTCCCCAGAGGGATTCCTGAGCCCAAGTAAGCCCCCCCGCACAGCCAGGTGTGGCCCCAAACAACAGAAATAAAGGTGCAATAAAGAGGACAGTTATTTCACGGATCTGGAAATTCAGAAGACTCTCATCTCTTATCTCTTTTCCCACGGGAAAACCCCTTTAGAAGACTTAACGAGGAAACACAGAGGAAAAGCAAATCAGAACATTAAAGGGAAAGAGATAAA
>JAJIBD010012030.1:0-45662 GCA_021461705.1 Cryptotis parvus
GTTAGTCCTCCACACCAGTCAAATAAAACTTACCATATAAGGATTTTTATTGATATTGTATCTGGTATAAATATTAATGTAGGTACAAACTGACATCTTCAAAAACCGTTTTTCTTTTCAGAAATAGGATCAATTTTCTACTTGTGTTCTTTTGTTTTTTGGATCACACCTGGCAATGCTCAGGGGTTACTCCTGGCTCTGCACTCAGGGAATTACTCCTGGCAGTGATCGGGGGGACCATATGGGATGCCAGGGATCGACCCGGGTAGGCCGCGTGCAAGGCAAACGTCCTACCTACTGTGCTATCGCTTTAGCCCTACTCGTGTTCTTTGACGTAACTCAGGAAACCTCAAGGTATAAAAGCTCTCAAGCTTGCAAGAATGCTCATAGAAGGCATAATTGGTTCTAGCTAAGGATATCTGGGAAGGCATTTTCATGTATAAAGAGGGAGGGCGCTGGAGGATAACACAGCGGGGAGGGTGTTGCCTTGCACACAGACAACTGGGTTCGATGCCAGCACCACATAAGGTCCTTGAACCCTGCCAAGAGTGATCCTTTGAACACAGCCAGTAGTAAGCCCTAAGCACAGCCACATAAGGCCCAAAATCCAAAATAAATGAAATAAAATGCAGCTTGGAGCAGAGCACAACTTGGTGACCTGTAACTGTTCAAGAGGAAAAAAATGGGGCTTATGGAAATTACTGTCCCGTCCTACTAAAGCCCGGGTCCTTCCACAAGAAGTGGTGGTGAATGGAATAATGAGTCCGGTCTGGAAAGACGGTGATGTAATTCTCCCTGGGATTTCAACATTTAAATGGAAATAGCATAAGAGAGGGTTACAGTTTTGAAACTCTTTTTCTGAGCCAATCCTCCCTCTCCCTGAATTGTTCTTTTATCTGTATTTATTGACATGTATTTTTCCAGTGCCAGGGATTGAACCCAGGCCCTTATACACACAAGGCCAGTGTTCCACCACTAAGCCACTTCCCTAGGTTAGACTTATAGTGATATTGAACAAACCCAATGCTAAGTATCCATTACATCATTCATCACTGTATCACTGTCTTCCCGTTCTTCATCGATTTGCTCGAGCGGGCACCAGTAACATCTCCATATGTCCTGTCTCATGCAAGTAGAGCCCAAAGGGCACCTGCTTGCTCCAGGAACATAAAGAGCCTCAAACCATTCCATCAGGTCATGGGAATGAGGTCTACAATTGTTACTGGTATTTGGCACATCAAATACGACACAGCTAGCTTGCCAGGCTTGCCGTGTGGGTGGCATACTCTTGTAGTCACCTCTAAATACAGCATTTATTGATGAACCGCGTGACCGCAAGCAGCCGCATGAGCCGGGCTGTGATAGGCTCGACTGCTGGGTGGAGTTCTGATGAGAGGGACGTCGGATGTGGAAAATGGTGGCCCCTCATGGAGTGGGGGGGGGTCGTCTGGCTTGTTGCGAGGCTCTGCTGGGGTGGCAGGCCACTGAAAATAAGCTATAGTAACAAAATTGGTCCCTGGTGTCCTGGGGCTGAAGAAGACCAACTGCAAACCTGGACACCTTCTCAGGGCGACGGAAATGTTGTTTGTTTAGAATGCAATGTGAGCTCAGTCACTGAAAGTACTTGCCAGAACTCCTAAGCGTTCCCTTAAAATGGATAAACTTTATTATACCTAAATTGTACTTTCCAAAGATGGGGAAATATGCCCAGTAAGACTCATGTGATTTGGATCTATGTAGTTGAAAAGCGAATGAAATGCAAGTAGAATAGTCATGAAATCTCAATTCTGAGCATTATAGGGGGGCAGTTTCAGGTGCGGATGCTACTTAGTTCTCCAGGCTCACGTTAAGACAGTTGTAGGTGAATACTGAATGCAACTGTTACAGAAGTTTTGCCTTTCTCTACAGAATGGAGTCATTCAAACACAGGGAATATAAATTTTTTTCTTTGTGGGCCATACCCAGGGATGCTCAGGGGTTACTCCTGGCTCTGCACTCAGGAATTACTCCCAGTGGTGGGAGGGGGACAACATGGTATGCCGGGGACCAAACCCGGGTAGGCCGCATGCAAGGCAAAAGTCCTCCCCGCTGGAATATCCCTCCGGCCCCAGGGAACATAAATTCTTAATTGGAATGAAAAAACCCAGTTTCCAGCCTTCCCTCCCAACCCCCTCAACTATGCATGGGTTAGGTATATTTGGGTCAGGCATTCTGTCACGATCTACGGTGAAAACAAGGGTTAGAGAAAAGATTGTTGGGATAGAATTTTCTTAGTCTTCAGCTACCTCCCTTGAACAGGGATCTTTGTTCATTTGGCAACTTCTGATGATCTTCCACAAGGATAGACACCTTTTTTAAGTTCAAAATAGAAAGGGGCATTTTGGAAATGGAAAGAATTTTCCAGAAATATCTTCAATAAAGTAGCTGCGCGCACTGCCAGTCCTGTGATGTCTATGCATATGAACCTAGCCATCAGACACATGTGGGCATATCCTGGTCAGCCAGGAGAGAGGAGAAAAGCTAGCTCGCTCGCTCTCTCCAGTAGTTCTTGGCTAAGATGGGAAGGGCAGAGCCCCACTGCCTTGGGGTCTCTCTCCGGGAAATACCCAAACTCTCTGCTTCATTTTGGCTCGGTTCCCGTTCACCGCTGCTTCTGTTTCCTCCAATGCACCCCTTCTTTCATCGTCTCTCTCCTTCCTGGGCAGCACAGTTACCCTGTCACTAGATGCCTTTCTCCAAGCCTTTTTCCCCACTCTGGGAAAAACCCATGCTCGGTCAGTGCTGACCAACTCACACTGGAGGTGGATGTGAAAGACGGGTCCAAACAGGAATGCTGTCCTTAGGGTCAGCGCCAAACAAGATGTGGTTGAAGGCGAGTGGTCTTTGGCTGGAGGAAATGAGCGGTGAAAGGATGGGCAACCTTCGGTAATGGCAGGCGGACTGAGTTTGACTGAGAATGACCCCGGTTCACTGAGCTGTGGGTTCTTGATGACTGAGGCAGGGGGACTCCTCTTACTGGCTGCTGGGTCAGTGCCATCCTGCAGCCATAGCAGCAGATAGAACAGGGCGACCCAGTCATGGCAGCTACAGTATGTTAAATTCGAGGGGCCAGAGGGATTGTGCGGGAGTTAAGGTACATAAATTCAGTCCCTGAGCATGGTTGGGTGCAGCCCTGGAAGGCAGAAATCTCTGGGAAATACCCCAACTCTGCAGGGGTGGCTCCAGTCACCCCAGGACCTCAGCAGCACATCCCTGGACCTTGAATGGAACCACCAGCCTAGCTGGCCGAGTATCGCTGGAGGAGCCTCCCAGCTCCAGAGCACTGCTTGGGACCCTCCCGCGAACAGGAGACAAGGCTATGAATCGGGCTCCACATTCCCAGTGTCCGTGCAGCATGCATGGCTCCTGGGGCTGTGACTGACAGCAGCAGACTCTGGAGTGATGTTCCGGGCACAGTTTCGCTCATTGGTTTCCCTGTTCCCCGAGCTGGCTTCTGTCCGGGCCTTCCGCATAGTTTCCCAGTGTGGCTGCCATATGCCCATATCCGGCCTGACCCAAGCAGGTAACATTCCAGCTTATACATCCATCTCTTGGGAGTTCGCGGAACCCATGAGAGGGTGCAGCTCTGGCTAATTCAGGCCTTTATAGTTCTATCCAAGCCTTAACTGTTCTCGCTCTTCTTCCCTCCAGGGGGCGCCAAGCCACAGGTTGCTAGCCTGCGGACCCGCTTTGAACACAAGTGTTTTTTGAGTGATGTGAGGAAACGTTTTAAAATAAGGTTTCACAGGAAGACATGAATGTGATTTTTTCCAGCTTCTTGGTGGGGAAAAAACAGATCCATAGGGCTAGTGCGGTCCGGTAGCATTGCTGTCCTTCCACGGAGCCCCTTTACCCAGCCTTTCACTACTGGAAGCGGCCAGCCCCCTGCACCCTTACTTGGGTGACTCCTGTTCTGAATAAGATACAGGCTGGAATTTTTTTTTCGGGTCACACCCAGCAATGCTCAGGGGTTATTCCTGACTCTGCACTCAGGAATTACTGGTGATGCTTGGGGACCATATGGGATGCCATGGAATCGCACCCAGGTCAGTCACATGCAAGGCAAACGCCCTCCCCGCTGGACTGTTGCTCCAACCCAGTGTCATGCTGGGTAATTTCAAAGAGGGAGTGTGACTTCTTGCAAAAGAGGGACTGGTCAGGAAGAAAAGGCTTATCCCACGTAAACAGTTTCTCTCCCTCCCTCACTCCCACCAGCAAGTTCGGAAGGTATCTCAGGAACGCACTGCAGCCGTCTCTTGGCACCACAGCTTGTGTGAGCAGGAGAGAAGGCGAGACCGTGAAAGGCTCTGACAGCCAGCCCAGTGCCAGGGCAGCCAGCGATGAGGGGAGGAGAGGAAGGAGAGGAGAGGGAGAGAGAAGCATAGAAAACGTTCTTGGTCATATGAGTGGGAAGAGAGCTGTGTGCCGAGGGTCAGAGAGAGGGGCTGTTCTCAGAGACCGAGCTGGTGTTGTGAGCACAAGTTCAGGAGATACGGCTATTCAAGAAATAGTTTCATGAGTTTCGAGGGCTTCAAGGGAGAAAGATCATTTAGGAGATTTCTGAAGCTCCCCGTCACCCAATTCAGTGTCATTGGCCCGTCTGCCACCTGCCAGTCGGTCCTGTCCATCTAACCTCATATGAGACTTCAAGAAGCGACAAAGCTCTAGGCCACCCTCCCATGCTTGTTATTCTCCACTTCTGCCTCTGCTCGCATTGTTTCTGGCTCACCCTGCCCATTCGTTCTTCTGAGGCCTCACGAGGGCTGGCTTCTGTCCATCAATTACTCTGCCCCTGCTGAGATGCCAAAGGAACATCAGACTTGCAGTCACACAGGTTAGGACCATGTCCCCAGAGACAGCTCTGACCAGGCCAGTTTGTCTCCTCAGTATCCAGAGGGGTATCGGCCTTTACAGAAGACGCCGAGCCCCCTCTCGAAGGAGCATGAGCAGTTTAATGGAGCAGCGGCAGGGGCAGCCTTGCCTCCAAGCCCTCTGCCGCTCAGCTCTTGGGGTGTGGTTCTTTCCATCAAAGTATGCACAAGCTTTCAGACCACAGACAGATTTATTCAGGCTGCCCCAGAAGACAGGGATGGAAATCAAAAGATGACGGCGATGGGGTGATCGGCGAGCACAGTGACCCGACTCTACAGCCAATGGAAGTGGCCAGTATGTCTCCTCTGGTGCCCATCACACCTTCTGATGTAGAGGCCATGCACTAAAGGAAGCAGGGGGCGAATCACGCTAGTTTATGGGTACTTACCTCTATTCCACCGACGAGGCTTTAAGAGGTTAGGGATGTGTACTTGAACTCAAATACAGTTTAAGGTACAATGGCCTAGAATATTAGAGAACAAAGCAATAGTATTTTTTCATTTCAACTACCTCTCAGTAGATAATTAACCTGGGCCATGATAAAAAAAAAAGCAATTCTATTGGGCCCATTTCTCTTGTGGCTAATGTTATTGTGCTACTTGCTGTTGTATTTTCCCTTGCTCCGTTTTAAGTTGAACACTTACTATAATATTGCAAGTGGTGCCACTGTAATAACTATTCCATTTTCCTCCTTGCAATAGAAAAGTCACATCAAGTTAATGAAAGCATGAAGTTTTTTATTTTTACTCAGGGAGTTACAGTTCTCATTTCTCTCTCCTCATTCTCTCTCTCTCTCTCTCTCTATATATATATATATATCTTACACTCTACATATATATCTTACTCTCGCTATATATATATATACATATATATATACTTATATATATTCTCTTGCTCTTTCTATATATAGTGAGAGAGAGTCTGTGGTGTGTGCATATGTATATATTTAGGTTGTTAAAGTAATGTTAAAGTTCAGGTTTCAATACACAGTTATAGCACCCACCACAAATGTGCCCAAAATCATCCAACAGTGTCCCTGTGTCACCTCCAGTGTGATTTTCCCTCCCCACCCTTTCCCCAAAGTTCATCTATAAATTTGTAATCCAAGGTCAAGGATCTGCACTCTTTACTACTATCTGCTTCCTGGTTTTGTCTCTCTCTATGTTCCACAGATGCGTGAGAATACCTGGCACTTGTCCTTCTCCCTCTGACTTATCTCACTTATCACAATGTCCTCAGTTCCATCCACATAGCTATGA
Organism: Cryptotis parvus; assembly: GCA_021461705.1. NCBI lineage: Eukaryota > Metazoa > Chordata > Mammalia > Eulipotyphla > Soricidae > Cryptotis > Cryptotis parvus. Next base: position 6,171 of record JAJIBD010012030.1, read on the forward strand.
ACTGCATGGCTTCATCATTTCTTATAGCTGCACAGTAATACTGTACAGTATTCCTTTATGTATACATACCATAGCTTATTTGTAAATATATACTATAGTTTCTTTAAGCATTCACCTGTTGTTAAACATTCTTCAAGGACTTAGAATAAATACCGCCAAAATTTGTACAGAACCATAAAACTCCCCAAAGCAATCCTAAGTAAAAAGATGGAGGATATTGTATTTAGTGACTTCAAATAATACTTTAAAGCTACCGTAATCAAAACAGTGTGTACAGAATAAAGATGGGACAGAGAAATAGCACAGCTTGCCTTGCATGGGCCAACCCTGGTTCAATCCCCAGCATCACATAGATCCCTTACCAGGAACAATTCATGACACTGCCAGGTATGGCCCCAAAACCAAAAAAAGAAAAAGGAACCAGAAACAAATTGAGATAAATATAGGCTCATAGTCCAATAGGCAGATTTGGGAGCCCATAGATAAACCCTAAGACTTATGAACAGTTAATCGAATATAAAGGATCTGGATACACAAGGTGTAACCAGGAAAGTCTCTTAAAAAAGAAAAGGAAGGAAGGGAAGGAAGGAAGGAAGGAAGGAAGGAAGGAAGGAAGGAAGGAAGGAAGGAAGGAAGGAAGGAAGGAAGGAAGGAAGGAAGGAAAGGAGGAAAGGAAGGAAGGAAGGAAGGAAGGAAGGAAGGAAGGAAAGAAAGAGAGGAGGAGGGAGGGAAGGAAGGAAGGAAGGAAGGAAGGAAGGAAGGAAGGAAGGAAGGAAGGAAGGAAGGAAGGAAGGAAAAGAGTGAAAGTCTAAGAAACAGTGCTAGCAGAACTGGATAGCCAAGTGTGGAAAAACCTTTAAATGTAGCTAGAATGATATTTCAAACTGTTCACAAAAAGTTACATCGAAGTGGAAAATACCTCAAGATGAAACCAGGACTCAAAATACATTGAGGAAAGCTCAGTGAGACAGCAGTCCTCAGGCTATGGACCTTGGAGGTGTCTTCAGCTATCTGACTCCAGAGGCAAAGATAACAAGAACAAACATGAACAAATGGAGCTACAATTCTTGCAAACATCGGAGTGGCAGCCTAGATACGTCTACTTTTGGTTAAGTTTCCTACACCATTAACTAAAAAGAGTGGCTCTGTAATCCGTGAGAGAACACAATACGTGAAGAACAAGAATGAGGGAACAGACAGTATCTAATGACAAGCCCTCATCCTTGGATTATAAGACTGAGCTATCAGACACTAGGAGCAAGGAGTGGCACAGAAGGAAGAGGTGGTCTAGAAGTCTACAAGGACTGGAGAGATAGTACAGTGGGTACAGCGCTCGCCTTGTGTGCTTTCGACCTTGTTCAGTCCCAGGCACCACCTATGGTCCCCTGAGCACAGAGCCAGAACCAAACCCTGAGAACCATGTAAGGACAGGTGAGGGATCTGGGGAGCGGTGCTGAAGGTGCAGTACTTTTGTCCATTAAGATCACGACAGTTAACATGTTGTACCCATGTTGCCTGGGCTATGAAACAAAAAATAAAAAAAGCAATTTCCCAGAAACATACTTTGTTTCTGGGATCATTGTGTATATGAAAAATAAGAGTATCATAATGTTCTGACATTTGGGGGATTATGGATCCCTTTGGGAGTGCGGTGGAGCCCCGGGACATTCTCAGGATAATCCTTCATAAATAAAGCAATATATATTGGAAATCAATGCTAATGAGGAAGGGGTCTATCCATGGGTCCATTGTGCCTTAAGCCTACCACAGGGCTGACTCATAATCCTCCATCAACAGAATCTTTGGCTCTTCAGGAAGGAGTTATTCTTTTCATACAAACTCATGTTACTCCCACCAAGCCTGAGTCACAAAAGTCTCAGGTACATAGGGAGCAAGTTAACAGGTGGCTTCCGGCCTGGAAGGACTCTGGACAGGGCAGAGCCTTCTTTCCCATGCACAAAGCTCCCTCCTCCCGTCTGTTCACGCTTGGAATCCCTTAATAGAGTCTAACTCCTTTGGTTTAATTAAATAGAGGATTTACTCTTGTTAAAAAGCAAAAGCCCATGGGAGAGGTAATACTCTATGCCAAAGATTCTCAAATTTATTTTCCACAGATGAATCTATTTTTCAAATGCACCTTAAATAGAAAGCTGGTATGTAAATAAGTGCAAGTTTTGTAAGAATTTTGTATGATTTTCTATTAAACTGCGTATAAACAATGTAAACATGTTAGCTTATATACTTATCCATATATAAGTATATAAATCAATGTTGGAAACAATAAGACTGCTTAAAAGGTAAATTATGAAACCAGTCATATATATAATAACTATAATCTTACATTCATCACAACAGATGATTTATTCCTGTATTTTATTATATCTCCACAAGATGAATGAAATTCTGATGCAAACAGATAAATAATTTCAAGTGGCTAACATTTTCCCCATGGCACATATAATCTCAGAATTTCTGATAAGGAGTTGGAGATATAGTACGAAGGTAGGGGGCATTTGCCTTGCACGCAGATGACTTGGGTTCTAACCCCATATGTACGGTACCCCACACTCCCAGGAGTGATTCCTGAGTACAGAGCCAGGAGTAACCTCTGAGCATCACCGGGTGTGGTCCACCCATTCCCAAATATTTTTTCTTCTATTACAATGATGCAGAAGACATAAAGAATAGTGTTTTTTGTTTCTAAATAGAATCATTAACAATCTCTAACAACCTCTCATAATCCTTAGCGATTAGGAATTAGTTGGTAGAGATTTGGTACTAGATCTGTAAACAATCTAAACCTTGGGCTGGAGAGATAGTACAAAAGACAAGGCACTGGCCTTGCCCGTGGCTGACCCGGTTTGATCCCAGCACCCTGGTGGCGACATTTGCCAGGAGTTACTTCTGAGCAGAGAGCCAGAGTAGCCCCCAAGCACTGCGAGGGGCGGTTGGTCTTCCCTTCCCCCCTTACATTTGAATCCTGACTCCCTTACTTAAGCAAGAAGCTTGATTTTATTTTTATTTTGTTGGTGCATGGGGGGGCGGGGGACTCTCTGGTGTTCATGGGGCCCAGGGGCCTCTCACCTGAGGATATGTGATGGGCCACACCTGGTGATGCTGGGGACCATGCAGTGTCAGGGATGGAACCAGAGTCAGGGGTAGGAAAATGTTTCTTATTAACCCTGTACTACCACCCTGCCAAAATGAGTTTAGATTCAGTCTGTTTTCATATGAGTAAAGTGATCGTTTAAAAAAAAACTGCCTCTATTTTATAGGGTGCAAGTTAACAGTATACATAAAGCACTCAACACCATGTCTAATGCAATTAAAAACATTATTAGCAATCATTTTTCAAGGGTGTCATGTAACATTTTAAGATGTTCAGCATGTCCCATATTTAAAAAAAAGTATTTTTCAGAAACCTCTTTCAGATAGCCATTTCATTTTAAAAGAATTAAATATTCTTTCCCTTTTTGTTTCCAAATTTTTTTGTTTTGCTTTATTTGGGGGTCATTCCTGGAGATGCTCAGGGTTCTGTGCTCAGGGATTACTCCCAGTGGATGTGGGGCACCATATGGGATGTCGGGAACCAGACCTTGGTTGACCTTGTGCAAGGCAAGCTCCCTGTCCACTGGACTGTTTTTCCTGCCTGGTGCAAGGCAATCTCTTTATTCACTGGACTATTTCTCCTGCCTCATGAGTCCAAACTTTAAGATGAGAATTTTTTTTTTGCAGACCCTTTAGATCTGTATTTGTGAATAAGGTAACACAAGCAACCCTGCAGTGTCCAGTGAAGGCAATCCGCACATTCCAAATAGGAAAACTGTCATCACAAAGCAATACTGCCATAGGGTTAGGGTTAGAACACAGTGTCCTAACCCTGCAGTAGGCTAGTACACCCCACCAGACCTATTCACGGGGTGACGTGGTCTTCCAGTGACTGGGCACACACACGTCCCAAAATTAATACTGATTAGTCATGATGGGGGACCATTTACTAGCGACAGAACTGCTTTATCGCCTCACTGTGTACTGGCCCCTTTTACTTTTCCTTCCTTATTCCGTATGATCATCATAGGAGTGTGAATGAACACGGATGCATTTCAAAATGAGACTCACTAGTGCAAAGATACACACTAACTGATCAAAAGAACCTCATGATAAATGTTCACATGGACACACTCCCGCGCATGAAGCTCATGGCCAGGCTTGACCTAATTAAGCATGTATCATAAGAACATGAAGCAAGAGCTCAATGCCTGCAAGCTCTTTGAAACTCACTAGCGTTCCCTGCTACAGTCAGCAAACCAGAGCAGTAAGCCCTCACCTAGCTGGGCTAGAACACGAGGGAGCTGAAGCAGATGCTTTTCTGGAAGCAGAGATGTGATGAATGAAGAAAGAAGGTTCCAGAAAGACAGGGACCTTGACAGGCGCTCTGCCATGTGGAAGCCACGGTAACCTTTGACCCACCACCCCGTAGCCTCTTACCTAGTAGGCCCCATATCCCTGTCTTTACAGAAGAGGACCCCCATCACCCGAGCTCATTTTCTTAGAATTCAGCAGCAGGAAAATGACACCTACCACCCGATCTCTGATCCCTACCCCAGGCCTCACTGCTGCCCAGCACGCCGTCCTGGTTTATGAGTTAAGAAAGTAAGAGCGAGTAAAGTAAGAGGGTAACTGACCCCTGAAAGCAGCCAGAGAGTGGCAAGGCTGTGGGTAACACAGGAGCAGATTCTATCAGACAGACTGTCCAACCTGGCCTCCGGGGCCAGCGAGTCATGGCTTCACTCTAGATTCACCACCAGCTCGAACAAACCAAGGTCAGCAGATTCCTCGGCCATCTCCCGAGTCCCTATCATGTGTGAACACTGCACAGTGGGTCTGAACACAAACATGGGAGAGACAACAGGTTGTTATCACTGTGGGTCAGAGAAGATAATCAGACAGAATGGTTCCCTGGGAGGCAGCTTCCAGGATATCTGATTCTCTTACCCTCCACAACAACATCCATTTAAAATGACGTATTTCTGAAAATCGGAAATTGCTGGTAGTCATAGCTAATGTTCTCAGCACGTTACTTTGTGCCAGAACCCTCACTCGGTCTTTGAGTTAGCCCACTGAAATCTCAACCCCAGTACAATCCTATGGCTAGTCTCATTATGGGCGTTTTTGCGGAGGATGAAATAGACACGGTTCTTGGGAACCGTGCAGGCAGTCAAGACAGTCAGAGACAGGCAGTCGGGCAGTCAGGAGACAAATTCCTCAAACCCCTGCGCTGGGAGTGCTGAGCACCAGCACAGGGCATGTGTGGGTCCCCCGCACAGAAACACACGACAGCCTTCTAGAGATGCCACTCCAGGAAGATTTTTTTCTTTTCCTTGGTTGTTTTGGGGGGGCCACACTGGTATGCTCAGGGCTTGCTCCTGACTCTGTGTTCAGGGATCACTCTTAGCTGAGCGTAGGTACCATATGGGACGCTGGAGATTGAACCAGAGTCAGATTTTTGGCAGGGTGGATGTGAGGTGGGAATAGCCTCAAATTGTCTCTCGCTGCTCCTAGGCCTTTGTCCCAGGGCAGATGTGAGCCCATGACAATTGTCACATCCACATCTCCACCTTTCCCGCCCCTCTAACTCCAGTGCTGAACTAAAGTTCTAAATAACAAACACCCACAAAGGCAAGTCGCCCACCAGTTGGATCTTGATGGGGGGAGACACATCTGAGAGGCTCCAGATCTGGAGCAGCACGAACTCACTGTTCTTTAAGAGCCTGGGGCCTGCACCACGGCGCTCGGCGGCCGGCGACGGGCGATCCCGGCATCCCCAGGTCCCCCGAGCACCGCCAGGAGAACCGAGTGCAGGCCAGGGAACCCCGAGCCCCCCGCCGGGCCCCAAAGCAAAAAAAAAAAAAAAAACTGAGCCTGAACACGACGGGAGAGGGGTGCAGCCTCGGTCACACAGTCGTCGGGTAACAGCCGCGTGTTGTGAATGGGACCTGGCATTTCAGAATGTCTATGGAGCTATTTCCTTTTGTTCAACTAATTTAATTTACCAAATGCTCCTGGGAAAGGGCGGGGGCAGGATGCTGACTCCACAGATCTTGAAAAATCAACGTTTTTCTCGTGTCTGAAACGGCTCGCAGAGAAATTACAGCCGATTGCTGTCTGCTGGCTCCTTGCAACTTTACCTCTGTCAAAATCCAGCCTGGCAGGTGTGAGGAAGAATGGAAGCAGAACTTGAAAGTGAATACCCACATCTGTTTTTGGAAAAAAGGGAACAGAAGCAGCACAGAAGGAAGGAAGAGAGATAATTGCTGGCTTGAACCACGATACATTTTACTTGTGGGCAGAAGGCCAGCTTCCAGCAGGCGGACTATGCAGGCCCATCTTATTGGAATTCAGGGGTGGGCCTCCGTTCTTGTCCGGAGACAGCTGTAAACCAGCAGCCCATGGCATCACAATCAGGCACCAAATTTTGTCAAGGAATGCTGATATGTACAGAACCAGCCCTGTCGGCTTCAGCGGCACCCCTGCCTGGTGAAATGACAGTCAATCTCTGATTCCAGATGACAAGGACTGGATAAAAACTTAAAACAAATGGTGACCTTTCCAAAGATTAATTTGTTTACCAACAAAACGTTCCCTCTTTGTCATCCGAGATGGGGTGACCTTCACTTTCCCAGATCTGGGCTGAAAGGATGCTGACTCTAGTCATCTGTTAAGTTAACTCCATCTCAGCAATTATTCCCTTTTTTATTTTTAGTGACAAGAAGGGTTATTAATTCACTCTGCTTCTTGTTATGGTTTATAAATGCAACAAGCTCATTCTGAATTACTGCAGTGTGACATCAATTTGTTTAAATCTAATTCTGCTACCGTTGCCAAATTATATTGTGACTGTAATTGTGGCCATATGCATGGTCTTACAACACAATCATGTTTTGAAATCGCCCCCCCACTTCCATCGCCCACCCTTGACTCCGGGTACTTCTAATCGTTTGACATTAACACAACTGCTTCACTTTCCATTACTTTATCATTTCAGAAATGGATGTGCTTTCAGTGGGAGAGATTACCATGTACACCCCAACTGAAACAGTAAAGAATGAAACTATGATTTGTGTAGTGTGGTTGCTACCCAACGAAGTTTGTGGAAAACAATGCATAACATATGACTCATAAAATCTAGAAATCATAATAGTATTAAATTCCGCCTCATGAATAAATAAAAGATTCTAAGTTTACATTGCATTATATATTTATTTATTTGGAAAGGGGGACCAAAGAACTGGTATAATTCTGCAGCAACTCATATCTTGCCAAGAAGAAAAATGTCTTTATGATTGTTTTCTAGGTCATAATAGTTATAATCAGAGTTATTTGTATAGCAATTCCAAGCAATGTTTTGTTTGGCTATTTTGTTATGCATTCATAATCGTTCTTTTAAAATTCATGTTAACAGACACATGTTTCAAGCCTTTTAAGAAACCTTTTTATTTAAAAAACATAAATCAAAGTCAAATTTTCTGTAGATCTTTTAATGTGCTGCATTAAAAAGTCTAACTGGAACCAAACATCAGCGGGTGAACTGAACAAATCAGGTATTTCTCATTTCCCCAATCTACAAAGCTGAACTCAAAAAAAGGGTTAAGTTAGGACTGGGGGTTAGATTCGATGTTGCAGAATTCATCAGTGAATTTCATTTTTAATGTTTGTTTTTGTGAACTGTCTTTACCTAACAGAACTAAAACTGTGGAGGCAGTTTTGTTGCCGGTGTGTTAGGGTGAGAGACCTATCCTCTTCTAACAGGAAAAACACCTCTATATTAAATAGAGAAAATACTAGTTTCTAGGAACCAATCATGTAAATTAGCTACATATTAAATTTGCTCTGACAAATATGTCTTGACTATTCACAGGCTTTGACAAGCTGCTCGAGTTTCCTCAGAAGGAGGGAAACACATCGCCCTCAGCAGCAAACAATCCTCGCGCCTGTGTGTGGAGGGTCACTTTCAAAAGCGAACCGCCTGTGCAGCTTCTCTAATCAACTGTAGTCTCAGCACCAGGCAGGCTGCTTCGGTTTGGGTAAGTACTCTCAGAACCCTTCTTATAAGTGGTAAATCAAAACTGTATTGATTCCCAAATGCTCACCATATTGATACCAAATACCTTTCTTGTTCTTCTAGAGTGCTTCTGCTAGGGTGCTTCTGTTTTCTACATTTTAAGACTAGTTCTTAGTTGCATCAGCTGACAGAAACATTGACTGATAGAGAGATGAATATGTACGTATCAATATAAACTCGTAGGGGCCATCAGTGGGATTCAAAGGCCGGCTGGGCAGAAGGTACAAGATAGTTCCTGCAGTTTAAAGGGCTCTGAGTATAGATTTCTACAGCCAAGTTCCGTGGCAGAGAAGGGTTTTTTAACACAATAACTGAGTACACATTATCTATAGGCTGTAAAAATCAGAACTGGCACATCCTTGAGCTGAGCTGAAAATGAATGAGCGCAATATCCAACGCTCTCATCCTATTTGGCGATTGGGAAAATATTCCATGAATGACAGAGATTCTGCCCCCATTAGGGGGATCGCTTTCAGTTCCCTATATGTAGACTTGAATCTTCAAGCAGATTCACTGGAACAATGCATAGTCTTCTCTAATTTGAAAGATTGGCCTTTTAAAACTTGACCCTCATCAACAAAGTTTACACGGGAGCAGCTGCCCGAGGCTGTGAAACTCCAGCACCGCACCAGCTAAACCAATATTAATTCTAGAATGAAGGCGAAAATCAACAACGAAAGAGAAATCTGCTGCTGTTATGGCCAGAGAAATAATATTTTTACTTCAGGGGTTTGGAGCTCATGGGACGCAGATAAAAACCTTTCCACATTATTCACAGTGACATTTTAAATAAAGTTTCAGCAGAAATAAAAACAGCTAACTTTCTGATTATTTCTTAGGTTATAAAAGCATTTTGATGATAAAGTGTTCTTACACCAAATCTGTTCAGCGTTACCATAAAGCACACATAAAGAAAGTAAATATACAATTCAGGGTTGCACAGAGTAGGCAGTTGAATATGTCTATGGAAATTTGGAAGATGAATCTAAAAGACTGCAGATGATGCCAGTTAGAAGTGGTTTGTGCTATGTAATTCTAAATTCAATGCTGTTTTCTGGTTTTGATTTCACCGCAGTATACGTTTAGGAGCTTTTAGGAGATGCCCAAAGCTGAAAATGTATTTTTAAAAGTGCATCTGTCACCCCGTTGAATATTTGCAGAATCAGAAATGATACTCAAGAAACACAAATTCCTAATTACAAGAAAGCATGGTCTGGGGAGAAGTGACACCCCAGAAAGAATGCAGTCCTTGCTTTGGGACACTTGGCAGCTACTGTTTGGCCAAACGGGTTCAAACTCAGATTCCTGCCTGCCTGCTGTGATCGTTCCCCCTTTATGTGACTTTGCTCATAGGGAGGATTAGTCCCTCCTTGCTTCCCAGTGTTATCCTGACATTCCCATGGGCCGCACCGCAAGCTGGTCCTGTGCTGTTTTCTGTGGATTTTTCTAGAGCTAAGCCAGCTCTCAAAGAAATTAAATATTTAAAGTGTCCCTTCATTTTACATTTAAAATTGAAAATTATTTTTGCCAAACTATGTCTTTGTTAAAAAATACAGCGTGAGCATGAGGGAGGACAACAGACGGTTCTGAATGATTACAATCAGGTCTTTTAAAAAACAGGTTTACATTTTCTAAACAAGTCTAAGCGGAAAGAAAATCATTCTATGCCATCTTTAAAAAAATCATAAGACAAAATGATAAAACTCTAGACCCAAAATGGCCATTTTAATCTTCTGCTACTAAGAAATGCCTCTTTCATTCTGTTTTGAAAGCTCATTAAAATCACTCATTACTTACACGTGTCTTTTTCTGCTTAATATATGGCAAACTGATCCCGTACTTGGCACTCATTGCAGCTCGGGTGGTGGGTGCTTTCCGGGTCCCCCTGCGTGACTTTTTAGACCTATCTTGCGCTGAAACAAAGAAACGATGCAACTTTCATGCCTGCTGAACAAAACTGCTTCCCTAACATCTGATACCCTCCAAGGAACGCAGAATGCTTGCGAAAAATCATTATGTTCATGTAATTCTCACCAGATATACATTTATAAAGGTACATAAGAAGGGCTTTTATTGACAAAGGCTAATTGCTCTCTTTCATTTTCCAAAATAGAACTTTCTGTAGCTTTTCCCTCATTTCTCCTGCTCACACGAATGTTTCCAGACCCCCATCTTTCTCAGAACACATGCTAGAAACCCACCATGGTAGACAAAGGACTAGAATCCTCTGCCTGAGTTTCTTTTGAGCTTTCCAGGTCATGGATTTTGCTGATAGCATGTATACTCTGGATACACAGGTAGAGGGCTCCCTTCATCTGCTAATGTGGCCACGTTCCTCCAGGGAGAATTCCAGGTAAACCTCAGCTGGGACTTGAGAAATTCACCACCAGAAATTAATTACTCCACCTTCATCGAGATTTTGCTATTCGATGGAAAAGCCTCGCTTTTATGGAAAAAAATAAAATAGAAACAGCACCTCTGAGCCAGATATTCCTCACTTGAAATCATCTGAATGAGTTACAGCAGAGGTGATGAAGTCTCTGTGCCACCGAAACGGGGACAGAGATGCTGACAGGGTGGCGGCCTGGTTCCAGTTTCTTCTACCCCAGACTGGCTGCGTGTGGTCCTGAGTAAGTCGCTTCCCTCTCTGCAAGTCCGTTTCTTTGTAGAGAGGCCAGCAGTTAGACGTGATGGTCTCTTGAAGAGTTTGTTCTCTGCCTCCCTTGCTGGGAATTCTGTGATTTAATGCTGCCAGGTCCGTGGGTCCTTAGGGGACCATGGCATTAGCAACGGTTTCTGACATCCTGTGCCGCCATGCTGGGGACCCTCTCCCTAAAAGCATGCTGTTCAGTGGTTTTCACAAGTTCACAAAATTGTACAACTGCCACGCCACCAAGAGGCCTCATCCCCCAGTCACCTCCTCCCAGCTCCTGGGATTCCTAATTGACTATTTGTCTCCTGGACGAGTCTCTTGTGTACATTCACACAAAGGGACTCACATCACACGTGGCCTTTTGGAAAAGTAATGGGTAAAGTTCCTTACTCTGGTCAATAGTCTACTATTTGCTATTTTGGTTCCCTAGCATGTACCTAACACAATATTACTATGTAACATACAAGATTTACTTTCCCTTTTAAAAAATTCATAAAAAGACTCTACATTCCAGTAATAACAATACATCGAATGAATTTAAATTCATCTTACAGACAGTTGATAGAGATGTATGGGGACATCTTTGTCAGCACCAATGGCATTATCAGACTCGGTAATAAGAGTGCTCCAAAAACCAATTATAGATTTACAAAAAAGAAAAACAAAATTAATCATTTCATTAAGCAGAAAAGCAGGCTCTGGGCAATGATCGTTTTTTACAAACAAGAAGCTGAATATCAGAAATCATTTCAGAAAATTTCCTTCCATTGGTCAAGAAAAGACAGCAATGTGTTTATTCTCTCTTGAGTGGCTAAACAATTCAAACTCGGTAGCCTCCCCTTTAGAGTAATTACAAGCAGATATATCAAATGTGACTCTCATTTAGACTTTGGTTTGTAAGACCAGAAGTTATTATCAGAGCCAATTACTGTTTTACCTACATGGGTGCACAGAAGCAGGGAGCTCAATTTTCATCTCATCAGTGATTTTGTGGTATTTATTTTATTACTATGCCCACAAAGCCATGTGAGAAGGAAATGGCTTATGCTATTAAAACTAGGGCTTGAACACGAGAGGCTAAGGATACTTTTAGAAGAAGTTCTGAATTAGACACACTAGGCAGCATATAATACCACTCCCCAGACATGGCCAGACCATCAAATGACATACATCGGAGCTGTAGACCCCGCACAGAGTAATCAAAATTGAAATGCTTCACAAACAAAGTTGAGGCAGACTGTTTCCTGAGTTACAGCGTGAGCAGCGCGGTATTATTCTCAACGGAGCCTGCAACACGGAATGCCTTCTGCAGTACATACTGCTTAATGTCCTGTCCCTAGTGGGGAGGGGCCGCTGCTGTTTAATCTCAAAACCAGAAATAAGAAAAAAAGAAATCCAGCTACCTCAAATGCTCTTACTCTTTCAACCATCATTATATTTAATGGGAAGAACAACAGATGCCAACGGCCCGGTTCAAACCGTATGATCTTGATTGCTTGTTTATAAAACTGGGTTGCACCTACATCCCCTGATGTGATTTTGGGGTAGAGCAACACGCATGATGGGTGTGAGGTGAGGCCCCTGGGTTTAATCCCTAGTGCGTGCGCACATTCCCGCTGCTGGTAACCTAAGTTCTTGGGTGAGTTTAAATGAGTTTTTTTAATGAAGAAAATTAGAAATAAAAAAGAGGCAACTTATTTACATTCTGATTCAAACAACAGGCTATTTTGACAGGCCAAGGAGAGAGTAGAGTGGGCAGGGCTAAACAGTGGCCGGCCAGGTTTTATTCCCAGCACCCCATATGGTCCCCTGAGCCCTGCCACAAGTGATCTCTGAGTGTAGAGCCAGGAGTAAGCCCTGAGAGCCACTGGGATGTCCCCCTTTGAAAAAGGGGCGACTTTAAGACAAATACAGACATCTGAACATGGAAGGGGGTGATATGATATGATTTAATAAGGAATGCATTGTTGGAATTTTTTTAAGTTCTTATTTGATGGATTTCATGGTAAAATGATACCTGGGATTTGCTTTAAATGACTTCATCCCCGAAAGGGAAAGGGATAGGAGGAAATAAGAATGGCAGATTTGTGGTAACGGTTAAAGCTAGATGATAGCCATGGATTCCATTCTGTTTTTGTACCTATTCATAAAGATCAATTCTCATGTCAAAATGTAATTAAAACAGTTATTCACCATTTAATATCATTTCAACTCCAGCAGTCAAGGTGCTGTTCTCTCTTCTCTTTCTCCCTCTCTCTCCCCCTCCCTCCCCTTCTTCCCCCTCCCTCTCTCTCTCCCTCGCTAAGACAGTCAGGCCAGCTGCCACCTAACTAGCTTGGGTTCATAAAACCTTCTGAATTAACTGCCTCTGTTCAGGTGTGCCTGGCCCTGTTTTCTGGTCCCTGCTGTAGTTGATTATTGAGGCTGAGGGGAGGGTTACCAAAAACCGGCTCCCATTTTCTGCCAGGCACCACTGGGGTTCAGTCTTAGTCTGACAAGAGGGAGGAAGTGATGTCATCACGGCTTTGCTAGTAAAGATGATCCGTGAAGGCGGGGTGACTTTCTCGAAGCCTTCCTGCCCAAAGTGGGGAACTGAGTTTAATCCAGCTCTGAGTCCTCCCTCTGTCCCAACACACAAGGACCTTTCTGGCAGTTTCCAGCCACGGAGAGAACCTGGGACGCCACAGCTTTTCTGGCGGAGTCACGTGCGCAGCAAATGCCCTGTTCCTGCCCCCTCTCTGGTCCAGCCCCAGACTACTGACCTTCTCTTGTCACTCACGGGAGCTGGCTCTCAGATATCACTTATGAATTCCAGGTAGAAGGGACAGAGAGGGGAGAAGGATGACGAGCATGAATAACCCATTCTCAGGAAGGCAGAAGAGGACCCAAAAGTGTCCCTCAGGAAACAGCCGGACTGAAGAACAGGGTCCTGTGGCCGGCAGAGCCTCCTGGAAAGCTCAGAAAAGACGCAGCTGGGCCGGAGTGATAGTACAGCGGGCGGGGGGTGGGGGACGTTTGCCTTGCACACAGCTGACCCGGGTTTGATCCCAGGCATCCTGTATGGTCCCCCGAGCACTGCCAGGAGTAATTCCTGAGTGCAGAGTTGGGAGTAACCCCTGGACATTGCCGGGTGTGACCCAAAAAGAAAAAAAAAAAAATAAATAGAAAAGATGCATCTGTCTCCTTCCATCGCAACGTGAGGCCAGAATGACACAGCTGAACCGAATCACAGCTGCACACAGAAGGCAGATGCAGGAGAACTGGGGACTCCCACCACAGTCAACCAACCAAATCACAACAGGGACAAAATGGGTCTGAGACAAAAGTGCTAAGTTGTGCGAAAATGGGGATTGGGGGATGATGGCCCCAGCGCTGAAGACTTGCAGGAAAAGGTGTTTGCATGCTAGCAGACCGGACAGGGACCAGGCGCAGACTGGCTTCAGGGCGGCCCAGGTGTTGGGCTCTGCCCCTGCCCTACCTGGAGACTGTCTGCAACCCATCACCTCCCTGGCCACGGCCCTTTGCTCTCAGAGCTCCTCAGAGCCGAGGGTCTGCGTCTCCCTTATCTGGCCCAGGGCCAAGGCACTTTCCCTCTGCTGACTCTTCTCCAGAGCAGAGCCGCAGGTTCCATGCCAGTGAAACCTGTTTTCATCACTGTCCACCAGAACCTCATTAGCAGGTCTTACTGTACAGACAAGGGACCACATGTTTGTCCTGTCATGGATCAAGGCCAGACCACAGGATTTCCTGGGCTTAATTAAGGCCCTTGGGACTGGATGTTCTCCCAGACCACCCCTGCCTAACACACAGTCATGTTAAAATGGTAATGCTTGAAGAAATAAAATAATACACCTATGGGGCCAGAGAGAGAGAGAAAAAAGAGACAGACAGACAGAGAGAGACAGAGACAAACAGAGAGGCAGAGACAAAGAGAGGGGAGGGAGAGACAGAGAGAGAGAGAGAGAGAGAGAGAGAGAGAGAGAGAGAGAGAGAGTTCAGGGACTCAGGCCTTGCATGTGGCTGCTTCCATCCCTGGCACTACAGATGGTCTGTGAGCAATACCAGGAGTCACAGAGCACAGAGCCAGGAATCAGCCCCTGAGCACTGTCAGGTCAAGAAGAGAAAAGCAAAGCCAACGGACAAAATAGGAAAGGAAGGAAGAGGGAGAAAGGAGGAAGGGAGGGAAGAAGGCATCGGGTACCTTTTTTGTTATTATTGTTGCTGTGTACGGGGCCCATGCTGGGCAGCCATTTGGTGCTGGGGATGAAATCCAGGGGCTCACTCACGTGAGGATGTGCTCTGCTGCTTGAGTCTCACCCTCACCCCCCGACAAGCTTCTTGGTTTCTGTGTGGACCACTCTTCCCTTCTGCCACAGAGACACACGCACAGGTTTCCAATTCCAACGGTGGCTTCTGGCAGGGCCTCAACGGGCACGCGGGCAATGCAGCCCCTATGACTGTCCTTCCTCTGCTGCAAGTAGCAGGGACCAAGAGATGAGTTCTCAAGTAAGAGGAACTCAAGACCAGGGGAGAGGAGCTTCCTCTGAGTGCCTAGACGTTGGCAGCTCCAGGAAGCCCATGAGAAAGACATGAGGAATTTGAAGGCGCCACCTACCAAATACTACCATGTAATGAAGCACAGGAAGCAGCGGTTGCTCTGTTTCGGGCAATAGAAATACTGAGCTTATTGAATCTTCCCGAGAAACAAGGTGATTTGAGGCTGGAGTCCTGAAACACTGGAGGAATAGTTCAGGCCACGTGGACTAATTCAGGAATCTATTATTTTTGTTGTTTTCCTTTTGGCTAATTCCCGTATGACAAACCCAGGAAAGGAGTTCAAGTTTCTGTATTTGGGGCAGAGGAGGTGGCACTGCATCGGGGTCCCGGAGAGAGAGGGGTGCTGCTGTGCGTTGAGCCTGGAGCCTCATGCATGCTGGGCAAACGCTCTAGCTCAGTTTCAATCCTGGCTCCTGCTCTTTGACCTTTGACCTCTCATCATATTATTCCTTAAAAACCCTCAAGACTTGACCAGGGGTTAGAAAATCACTTTCTCGGTTGATTCTAATTGACAAAATTAAAAGCTTGTTCCATCTTGCACATTGTCGCATCATTTGAGATCACAAAATTATTGTCCAGTTGAAGTGATGAAGCATCCATTAAAGGAATTCATATAGGGATGAGTTCTCAAACAATAGGATGGGCTATATTTTCCTCAGGCCACAAACCTACCAGCCCAGGTCCTTTGAGCTGAAGAGTTTAGAAATTTCTCTCCTGAAGCTGACATCACCATTTAACTTGTTGGACTCAACAATCCATCCAACAAGGAAAAATGAGATGTTTCCTTGATCTGTAACGTTTCTCCTGCTCTTCCTTCCTCCATATCTTGGGGTGTCCTTGATTGCTATGAATACCCTGTGTAACTGTGGCCTCCGTTTTCTTAAGAAGGAGTCATGCTGTGGTTTGGAGCTAAGATGAAAAGAAGTCAGAGCACACCTCCGGAGGGCAGAAGAGAGCACCAGAGCAGCAAAGGTTCAGTGAACTGCTGGAGGGTGGGGTGGGGCACAAGCCCACCAGTGACCCTTTCTCGACTGTCTTGCTACTCGCAGTCTCTGGACCTGGTTTCCTGGTTTCTCAGATCATGGGACTGAATGTGCTCAAGCTAAGATCCCCTGTGGTCTTGTGAGTCTTAGAATGACAGTGACAAGTCCTAGTGAATGTGAGAGGGTGCTGGTGTAAGGGATGCTACTCTGAGGTGCCGCTGCTGGTTTCATGATCTAGAACTGATGATTAGAAGCCCCTGATGATTCCTCGGCAATGATCCTAACACTTCCCCAGGTTTGATGACAGCCAGGCAAGATCGGGTACCTTTCCAAATGGGTCTCTAATTTGAAGTAGCTAAAACAAACTAGATATGACCTTACTGGTGGTGAAGCTGAAAGGACTGAAATTCCAAATAACACACAAGTTGGCTTATATGGTTTCTGAGGTGCTTAAAATATTGAGATTTGGGATGATTCTAGATTGACGTTGGTGATACTAATACTCAAAGTTGAGGAGTTAACTTTACAACAGCTATTGTGTTATTTGGGAAATTATACATTTATCCCAACTTTTGGGAACTGACTTTAGGACTGTTTCTGGAGCCTGCAGAATGTTAGTTAGCAGGTAGTATTGTTAAAGAGTCACTCACTTGAAGATGAATCTGCCCAATCTGAGCAAAGACACTGGGCATGTCTCTTCCCCAGTTGTAAGTCTAAGCATCAAGAATGATGATCTATTTTCTGTAGCTTTTTTTTTTTCAGTTTTTGGGTCACACCCAGAAATGCTCAGGGGTTACTCCTGGCTCTTCACTCAGGAATTACTGCTGGTGGTGCTTGGGGAGACCATATGGGATGCCAGGGATCGAACCCAGGTTGGCCGCGTGCAAGGCAAACGCCCTCCCTGCTGTGCTATTGCTCCAGCCCCATCTATAGTGTTTTTAACTGCAGATTCTGTTGGGATTGTGAGAGGTTCCACTACTCTGTGTGCAACAGGCCCCAGGCACTGCACACATGTTAACGCCCCTGATCCACTGAAGGCTGTCAGTGCTCTGGGTTGGCCAGGTGCAAGGCAAGCACCTTAACCCCTGCACGGTCTCTCTGTGAATGCTTTCAACACTGAAATTATTAGACAAAGCATCAAGCCTCCCTTACAATATGTGTTGTTTTTTCTTCTGCTCAAAGACAAGTGTCTTCTAGTTATAACATTTCTGAAATCAGCCTTTCTAATACTTGATATCCAAAGAAACTTGGCAGTGATTGCCCACAGCAGTGGACTATGATGCATCGTGTGTGAGAATCTTCCCATGCTGCTGTCCTACACTGAGTTTTACTTCCTAGAACTGGTTATATTTTAAGTGAAACTAGGTCTTCTAATGATTGCTGAAATATGACTTTTGGAAGATTACATTTTGGAGGGCCAGAGAGATAGTATTGCAGGTGTGGTACTTGTCTTACACTTACAACCCAATCTCCACCCAGAGTATCTCTGAGCACAGAGCCCTGAGCACCACTGTTTAGCCCCCCAAACAATACAACGACAACAACAATAACAAAAATTACACTTTGGAACTTAAGTAGAGCTCAATGGTAGAGCACTTGCCTTGCATGTGTGAGAGCCTGGATTTGATTCCCAGCAAAATATTGAAAATAATAATAGCCATTTTGAATAATGACTACCGGAAGAGAAAAGGTAATGAGATGGGTAGTTAAGTCAAAGGAATCATTTATATGGTGACTGGACCTTTTGGTGGTGAATTCACTGTAGTCAAATAAACATACTGATTTATAACGAAGCACATCTGAAATGTCCACGTTGCTATAATGTGGTGCTACTCCAATATATCTATAAAAGTTCACATTTTGACACAGCATTAAAACAACATGATTGTGGATACAGAAATCATCTGTTACCAGTCAGTATGAATGGTTCTTGGAAGAGATTATAAGAAGAGTCTTTTTCCAGGAAAAAGCTGGTGTCCTGGTTCATATAATCACTCAGGTCCTAAATTGCCAAATTTAATTTCTTGGGAAGGATAATTTGGTATGGGGGCCATGCCAGGGATCAAACCTAGGTCTCCTGCATGGAAGGCAAGTGCTCTGTCCTTTATACCACATCCCCAATCTGGGATGGGTAATTCTTAATAAAAATGAATCTATGTATTAAAACAAGGCCTTGAAAAAGAAAGTTGAGAATTATATTACAAGTTTAAAGAGGAAAAGATTCAATTTCACAAGTCAAGTGTTATCAGGATCAAACTGCCCAAAGTGATTTGAAAGATTCATCAGACTGTGAATAAAAAAACTCTCCCTCTAACTTGGTGGTATGCAACTATGGGCACTGTTATTATTGTAGTTTTTATACATTGTATTTTATGCATTTAACTGAAAAAGTTCCCATAAATGAATTTGGCCCTATTGGTCTGTGTTAACTTACAATGAAAGAAATGATGGAATTTCAGAACACTTTTTCTCATTTCTACTTGGTGATCTTTTTGTGGGGAGATGGATGACACCTGGCAGTCCGGGCTTACTCCAGGCTCTGCACTTAGGGGTCACTCCTGGAGGGTTTGGGAGACCACGTTTGGGGTTGGGGATCAAATCTGGGGTGGCCATGTTCAAAACAAGCACCCTACCTACTGTACTACTGCTCTGACCCAACTTGGTGATGTCTTCGAGGAACTCACCATCTCTAAATATTGAACACAGGAAATTTACAGCTTGCCCCAAAGATCATTATCTCACACTCCAGGACTCGGTGTGAATATTCAGGTTGCCTGCCAAGCATTTCCTCTTGGATTCCACACACAGAGTCAGCGCCACCTGAACTAGAATCGCTCTTACCCTGCTCTAACCATTATCCCAGCATCTCTTTCAATCATCATCATCATAATACCCAGTGCCTAGAAGCTACCCTTGACCTCATTCTCATTTGTCCTGCAATCAATGCGAATTTCTGTCGGTTCTACCTCTTTTATCATAAAAGGATGGAGACCAGATTTCTTTCTCTTTATGCCCATGTTCAAAGCAATAATTCAGACCCTCAGCACATGCCATCCAGAGTTGGCTAATGATGCTTCCAGACCCTGAACCAGACTCTCATGATTTTTAGAATACTTAAGTCCATGCCATGAATTGTCTAGGCTTAACTGTTGATGTGAAAACCCAATTTCTACTAACTTGTGTCATCCCATATTTGAAAAATATGGAATCAAAATAATTGCATAGTCACTTTCCTATTTTAGTGAACAATGTGCTCAATTTTTTGCTGGAGCCAAGATCTTAGTATTACCCTTAACTTCTCCCCCTTATCCTCAATGTTTTTGATTCTTTCTGAATCTCCCTGTTCTGTTTTATACTTTCAATCCCTTCACCACACTCTTGTTAAGAACCACCATCTCCTCTTGCCTATATTATTCCATTGTCTCCTAATTAGTTTTGAACACTCTAATACTTTCATCAGTCACTATAGAGAAAATTATTTTGTAATACATATAATTGTGTCATTACTGGTCTGCTTAGAAGTTTCCATTATCTCCCATTACCTTGGACTTAAAAGTCCAAACTGTTTATTGGAGCTTTATGAGAGTTATTTGCCATTTGGCCACATTCTCTGGCTTCTCCTGTTAATATATTGTGGCAGACTGGATGCCTCTTATTTCAGCTCATTCTCAATACTCTCCAAATATTTTGACATGTTATTCCATTTGGGAACTTCTGACCATAATTCCCACTCTATTCTGGCTAACTGTCCTGATTCTCTAAAATTCATCTCTAAGGAACCCTTCCTGAAGTTTATTCCTTTAAATAAACTGAGGGGTTAGAGGGCTAGTACAGGTGGCACTTGAATTGCATTTGACTGACCTCATTTAATTACAAAATTAAGGAACAGCTTATATACCTTAAAAATCACAGTATGCAACTGGGTGGGTGGCCAGAGAGAACGCATCCCCCCTGGCCCACACCCATTCATTCGATGATACCACATAGGTTTCCAGCACTACCAAGGTTGTTCCTGGCACTGGGCCAGGAATAGCCCCTCAGCACTGCTGGAAGTGGCCCCCAAATAAAATAGTCATAGAAAGGTATATATAACAGATAAACATTCACAGATGTTTAGTATTTCTTAAAACTATAAAATATGTAAGATCGCTACTAATGCCAGAATCATCTGCCCCCCAAGAGCCTGATCCCCAGGGAGAAGTCTTGCTCTCCCCTCCCCTCTTCTCAGTCCCTGGCAAGCATGAATCTGCTTTATCCTTCCATGAATTTTTCTGTTCCTACCTTTAGTCTTGGAAACAGAGATGGAAATACACTGGCTGGCCTTTGGGGTTGCCAGAATTTACCCTCCGATTCCAGAGGGAAAGAAAATGATTTTTGATCAACTTCATCTGGAAGCAACCTAAGCAAAAAATAAAAATAAAATTTTCTTTCTTACAAGTTTTACCAATATTACTGCAAAACTATTCTTCCTAGTTAAGATTGTATTTCATAGAAAAGTCTATAGACCATTGTAATAAACTGCACCGATCTTTAGCAGTTTTACCACCCAAACACTGCGGTTGTTTATTAAGCATAAGAACTTCCAAGTCTGATAAAGTCATCTGATAAAGACCACCAAAGCATGAAATAAAAACCTCCCGGCTGAGTTTATATGGCTCATGACTGTCAGCGTTGTAGCAATAGAAGACTTTTCTTGGTAAAGACAAATACGTAATGCATTTTGGCTGTCCTCTGACTTTATTTGACAGTGTCAAAAATATTCAGCATCTTGGTTCCTAAGCAGCTCATATTTAATTATTTGAACCTCTGATGTTTCCATCAATTTCAGAGACTTGAGGAACTGTGGTACTTCAAGGTTTAAGAAAAGGTCCCATGGCGGCTGGTAGAAAACGTGTAAAACAAACAAACCAACAAAAATAAACTATAAAAGTAAGCATACGTGTGCAATGATATGTAACATTTTAAAAATTAATTTGGAAGTAGTCCCTAGTTCTTGCCAATAGTCGATGCAGTGGAAACCCAACTCAACCGTCCATGACTCAGCTCTTAACTCTGTGAAGGCCAAGTTTTGTGAAATTATTCTAAAATACAACCTTGAGTATCTGCTTCTGTGCCACCCCCACCCCACAACAAGTTGAACAAAGTGAAAAACAGCTCTCCTCAGATCCGGCAGAGAAGTGAGATCCCAGGGAAAACCCAAGGGGCAACTCATCTGGCCTTCATGCCTGCCACGAAGGCCAGGCATAACGGGACATCCCCACGGTGGGGTCTGAGTCAGAAGCTCTGGGGGCCCCATCTGAAGGCCTCCCATACTTCTAGGAGCTTCACCTCTCTCCACACACTGTTCTCACTGTTCTGAGCAGAACATGTGCGCGTGTGCATGCACGTGCGCATACACACACACATACACACAGACACACACAGGTACTGTGTAATACCTGTGCTCTGAGCTCTGTGCTCCGTGCTCCATGCTCTATGCTCTGTGTTCTGTTCTGTGTTCTGTGCATTGTGTTCTCTGCTCTGTGTTCTGTGCTCCATGTGTTTTGCTCTGTGTTCTGTGCTCTATGTTCTGTGCTGAGTTCTGTGCTCTATGCTTTGTTTTCTGTGCTCTGTTCTGCATTCTCTGCTCTGTGATCTGTACATTGTGTTCTCTCCTCTGTGCCTGTGTTCCATGCTCTGTGCTCTAGTTCCCTGTTCTGTGTTCTGGGGTCTGTGTTCTCTACTCTGTACCCTGTATTCTGTGTTCTGCCATGAAGGGCAGCATTCAAGAAAAAGCTCTTGATGAGGGCTGGAGAGATGGTTCAGCAGCCAGGGTGCTTGCCTTGTACATGGCTGACCAAGGGATTGAACCCAGGTTCAATCCCTGGCATTCCATATGGTCTCCCAAGCTCACCAGGAGTGATTCCTAAGAACAGAGCTAGGAATAACCCTGAGCACCACTGGGTGTGACGCCAAATCAAAACTCTTGTAGCAAGGATGCATCTGACCCAGAAAAAGCTCTGAGCTACCTCAAGGCCTCTTCTAGTCCTTGTCTCACTTAAGAAAATGCTAAAAATATGAACTGGAGTGATAGTCCAGTCGGTAGGGCATTTGCCTTATATGTGACCAACCCTGGTTCAATCCCGGGCACCCAATATGGTTCCCCAAGCACCACCAGGAGTAACTCCAGAGCCAGAAGTAACCCCTGAGCACTGCCAAGTGTGACCCAGAGCATCAAAAAACACAAAAAATAAAGAAACTTGAAAAATTCTTGTAAAGCAGGACAGCAAAAGCATTTGCCCAGAGGCTGGGGAGAGAGGAGAGGAAGACTGTATGCAAGGGAACTGGAGTGACAGTGCAGAGAGAGGGTATTTGCCTCATATGCGGCCGACAGGGGTTCAATCCTGCCATCCTATATGGTTCCCCACGTACTATGAGATTAACTCCCTGAGTGCAGAGCCAGGAAGAACCCCTGAGCATCTCTGGGTATGGCTCAAAAAAACTAAAAAAGAAAAACTATTTAGAAGAGTGTGTCCAAGGCTCTGAGGTCAGTAGCCAGCACCACACGCCCTCCTGAGTGCCATCAGCTGTAGCTCTAGTGCTTGCTGGGCGTAGCCGGATATGCCACTGGTGGCCTCTAAGTACCACTAGCTGTGACTGTACCTCACAGCACTGGTTAGCAGGTGGGGGTGGCTGAAATGATCCTTTTTGCTCATCGGTAAAGAAAAAATAGTTCTATATTGTCCTATTCTATTTCTCTGGCTTACCTGTGTGATTAAACATTTTGCACATATCTGTGGCAGCTATTTGCCCTACTTTGTTATTTTCCATTTAATAATGCTTCCCATTCCCTCCCCTTGGTGGTGATGGCTGCTCTGGGCAAGGATCACACACACACACACACACACACACACACACGGCCCTGGTGCTTGCTGGAGGCCACACAAACTCACACAAACTCAGGAGGGGTTGCTCTCCTCGGATGTGATGCTCCCATGCATGCTGGCTGTCTTGCTTGTGAGAGTCACGCAATTCTGACGTGTAGATTCACCAAGGTCTTGCCAAGGAGGGTTATGAATCCAGTCACAATGCTCATACATTTCCCTTTCCTTGTGCTCACCAGAGGAGCACTTTCATAGCTGTCCTGCATGCACACCTGTGGCTTGCGTGCACACACCTGTGTACCAGGGGTCCCAAACATCTGCGCTACAAGGTCCAGGCTTGGCATAAGGGTGGCACTGGGGAGCAAACCTGTGGCCTCATGTTCGCAAGGCAGGCAAAGTGCCACTAAGTTATCATCCTGGTCTCCGATAAGCTTTTAAATATCAGCCTTTTGCTTTATGACTTACTGTTAGGGGAAATCCAAATCAAGATGACAATCTTACACCATTGAGAACAGCACATATCAAAACTACTGGGAACAATCCCTGTTGCTAAGGATGTGGTGAAAAAGGACCCCATCCACTGCTGCTGGGAATGCTGTCTGATCCAACCACTATAGAAAAAGAGGATGGAGGGTACTCAGTCAACTCAGAACTGAGCTCCCATATGACCCAACAATTCCACTTTTGGGTATCTATTCCCAGGACAGAAAAGCATGCATTCATTCATCAAAAGAACATATGCATACTGCCGTTCATTAATAACTATTGTGCACTCAGCACGATAGTTAAGACTTGAAATCAACCTAGATGCCCAATAACTGCTAAGTGTATCAATAAGATGTGGTAAACACACAGTGGAATACTACACAGCTGTAAGGAATGATGAAATCACGCAGATTGCTGCAACATGGATGGAACTGTAAGACATCATGTAAATGGAGGTAGCTAGAGAAGGATAAAAACAAGATGATATTACGGCAGGTTGAGGTGTAGAGCGCCAGGTCGCTTTAAAACTCTGCCCCCTAAACAGGTAGCCAATCAGGACGTAGAAGGGGCGGGCTGGAGGTGGGTTTGAATCAATATGAGGCCCCTAGAGCAAATACACAGAGATAAACAGAGACAGACAAGAGAGGAGAGGGAGGCTGGAGGCTGGCTCTGCTCCGTCTCTCACCAGCCCCAGAGAAGCTGCCTCTCCTCTGGCATAGGAAGAAGCTGCCTTGTCTCTATCCCAGAACCAGGACAGTCCAGTTCCCTCGCTCTCTCTCCTGTGCAACTCCAGGCCAGGTAGGCCAGCATGAGGCAGGTCAGGGCTCAGGACAGGAGGACATCTCAGAGCCAGATGGGCAGAATTCAGGCTGCGCTAGGACCTCAGGTATCACTATCTTCCTGTTCATCATCTATTTGCTAGAGCAGGCACCAGTAATATCTTCATATGTCCTGTCTCATGCTAGTAGAGCCCAAGGGCATCTGCTTGCTCCAGGAACATAAAGAGCCTCAGACAATTATATTAGGTCATGAGAATGGCCTAATATAATTGTTACTGGTATTTGGCATATCAAATACGACATGAGCAGCTTGCCAGGCTTGCCATGTGGGTGGCATACTCTTGTAGTCACCTATAAATAAAGCATTTATTGATGAACCGCGGCCAGCCATGAGCCGGGCTGTGATAGACTCATCTGCTGCTGGGTAGAGTTCTGACGGAGGGAAGTCCGATGTGGAAGATGGCGGCCCTCATGGAGTGGGGGTCGTCTGGCATGTTGGGAGGCCCTGCTGGGGTGGCGGGCCAGGGCTAGAACCCGCCATCCCTCCTGAGCGCCTTGTGAGCGGCTGGGCACAGGGAGAGCAAGTAGCAGCTCTGCCCCATGTCTGTAAGTCTCTGGATCAGCATACCTGGGCCGGATTGAAAAAAAAAAAAAACTGCTGCAGGGTGGGTGTCGATGATCCGGGCTGTGATAGACTCCATCTGCTGCTGGGTGGAGTTCTGATGAGAGGGAAGTCCGATGTGGAAGATGGCGGCCCTCATGGAGTGTGGGAGTCATCTGGCTTGTTGGGAGGCCCCTGCTGGGGTGGCGGGCCAGGGCTAGAACCCGCCATCCTTCCCGGCGCCTCGTGAGCAGCTGGGCACAGGGAGAGTAAGCAGCAGCTCTGCCCCATGTCTGTAAGTCTCTGGACCCCAGGTAACTCAGGTATATTCTGCGCTTGGACGCCCAGGAAAGGGATAAAGTGTGGAGCACAGGGGATTGGCCCACCTGGAAGGACATGGCCATCTCTGGGACGTTATTCACGGGAGGTGAGTAGACTGCATGGGACAGGACAGGGAAGTCGATACTGAACCGGGCAGTATTCATGGATAATAGAGAGGCCTAAATAGGGAGGGACCTGGAACCATCTGTACAATAAACTTAACTTTCCTTCTTCTGAGTTTTGTATGCAAATCTTTCATACAATTCTCAAGAACCCACAAGCACAGGAAAATGCGTGTGCTTCAGTGAGTGGCGTTAATAATATCACTTACATGTGGTATTTAGAATAACTGGCTGAGGAAGTGCAATGTGTTAAGGGGCAATGCCTAGATCAACCCTGGTCCCAGAGAATAGAGAGGAGACAGAAAGAGAGTGGAGGGGAGGGGAGAAGAGACAGATGAGAAGCAATGGGGGCCAGGTCGGGGGAGTCAGGTACAAAGATGGTGTTAAGGAATGACAGAGATAAATGTCCAAACCACAGAGTCAACGACACTGAAATCAAGAGACTCAACTTTGATAGCCCAACTGGTGGTGGTGGTGGTTGCTGCAATACATGTCTAAAAACTCAACCGTGAATAACTTTGTAAACCACGGCATCACTTGTATCACTTGTCTTCCCATTGTTCATCGGTTTGCTTGAGTAACATCTCCATACGTCACCAGTAACATCTCCATATGTCCTGTCACATGCTAGTGTAGCCCAAGAGCATCTGCTCGCTCCAGGAACAGGAAGAGCCTCAAACCATTCCTTCAGGGCATGGGAATGAGGTCTATAATTGTTACTAGTTTTTGGCATATCAAATACGACAAAGGCAGCTTGCCAGGCTCTGCCATGCGGGTGGGATACTCTCAGTAGTAGGCTCTCATCTTGTGCATTTACTGATGAACAAACGGGAGAGATCAGCTTTTCTCTTGGGTAGAGCTCTGACGAGCTGTGGAGTCCACATGTTGAAAATGACTGACCTCATGGCGTGGGGGTTCCTCTGGCTTCTTGTGAGGCTCCATTGGGATGGCGGGCCAGGGATAGAACTTACCTTCCTTCCCAGGCGCCTCATGATCAGCTGAGCACAGGGAGAGCCGGTAGCAGCTCTGCCCTGTGTGTCTGAGATAGGCTTACTTTTTTAAACCATAATATATTTGTAAGGTAGTGGTGAACATAGCTGCCTTCCAAATATATAATGGTTTAAAAAGTAAGCCTATTTTTACACAGAAGGGCAAAGGCATGTACTCCAAATAAATTAGTAACAGCAGTTCAGTACACATCTTTGATTTTTTATTAAACCACGGTGCTTTAATAAAATTTGTTAAGTGTAAAAGAGGCAAACTCTGAGAAAAATTGAAAGAACAGTGGCCATCCAAGTACCCTGCTCCTCTGGGTACCTCCTCCAAAGGGCTATCCCCTCACCCTGTGCAAGAAACCAGTCAGGTCCAGACCAGTGACTGCCTTTGAACAACACAGAACCAAACAGCTCCATGTGCTTCAGTGAGTGGAAACTTTCTCCTCTGCACTCACCATGTAACAGAAAATGCTTCTTTCCCTCTTACTGTTTCCCCCCCTATGTTTTTTTGTTTGTTCCCCATTTGCCTTGCCAGCTCTAGCACCATCAAGTATAAAGCGAAGGTTTCCATGCAGTTCTGATTGTGTTGGCACAAATGGTAGTCACCCGCCTAAGTGCCAATAAGCAGAGCGTGGTCATTGAGAACAGCATGAGCAGATATAACAAGCAGCGGCATCTGCGGAAGCCAGAGATGATGAGCAGAGGGAAGAACCAGCCTCCAGCACAGAAGGAAAGTCAGCCAAAGTGGGGCTAGTATGGAAAGCTATGTCGCAAACAATCCACACGCACCCTAAGCTCTTTGGAGGATAGATGCCACTTTAGATTAAGTCCTTACTCTTTTTCCTGGGGTGACTTCTGGGGAAATTTTGCATGTGTTGGTATCCATCATCGTCATTTTGTGTCCTACTAGCTTTTTGTCTCTTCTGGACAAAACAATCATTATCCCTTTTAGCAGTATTTGTAAAAAAAAATAAAGTGACTCTTGGGCCAAAGAGATAGTACAGGGGATTAGGAGCTTGTCTTGCAAGCAGCTCGCTTCAATCCCCAGCAGCCCTGCCAAGAATAATCCTTGAGACAGAGCCAGGAGTAAGACTGGACCACCACCAGGTGTGATCTTCCCAAAAACTACCCCAAAGCAACAACAAAAGAAAGTGATATTTTGTGCAAACTGGGCTAAAGGTTTTCAGGTACCTCTAGAATAGAATAGAAGAGTACTGGATGATAATTAGAATGTGTCTGTCCTAAGTCATATAAGTACATCTAGGCATAATTGTGGTAGGGAATGGACTCTCCCAGTTATGAGGTTTCTCTCTCAATGAAGCACATATATCTGAACAATGCTGATTTGTACACATGCAGAAAAACTGTGCCTTCTGTGCAAAAAAGTCGAAGCCTGCCATTCTGAGCAAAGACCATTCATCCCAAGAGGATGCTCTGAGTGCAGAACATTCATGTCATAAGGATGCTCTGAGTGTACATGGTGAAACCACAAGGGAACTCTGAGTGTAGACTGTTCATATGACACATATGCTCAGAGTGCAGACTGTTCATCCCTTGAGGATGTTCTGAGTATGGACATTCATCCTAAAAGGGTGCTCTGAGTGTACAATGTTCATCCCATGAAAATGCTCAGAGTGTAGACTTTTCACCCCATGAGGACACTCTGTAGACTATGCATCCTATCAGACTCTGAGTGTAGCCTGTTCATACCATGGGGAAGCTATGAGTGTAGAATGCTCATACGATGAGGATGTGATGAGTGTAGTCTCATCATCCCATGAGAATGCTCAGAGTATAGACTGTTCATTCCATGGGATGCTCTGAGTGTAGAATGTTTATTCCATGAGGACTCTCTGAGTGTATACTATTCATCCCATGAGGGTGCTATGAGTGTAGACTGTTCATTTCATGAGAATGCTTGAGTGTAGACAGTTCATCTCACAAGTATGCTGAGTGTAGACTGTTCATCCTATGAGGATGCTATGAGTGTAGACATTCATCCCACAAGGCTGGTCTGAGTGAGACCGCTCATGCAGGAAAATGCTTTAAGGCATTCATCCCATGAGGATGCTCTGAGTGTAGACTGTTCATCCTATGAAGATGATCTGAGTATAGGCTGTACATCCCATATTGAGCTCTGATTGTAGCCCATTAATCTCATGAGGATGTTCTAAGTGTAAGACTGTTCATTCCATGAGGACACTCTGAGTGTAGACTGTTCATGCCATAAGGATGCTCTGAGTGTAGATTGTTCATCCCTTGAGAACGCTCTGAGTGTAGACTATTCATTCTTTGAGGGTACTCTGTGCGTAGACCTTTCACACATTTCGACACTCTGAGTGTAGAATGCTCATTCCATGAAGACACTCTGAGTGCAGACTATTCATCCCATGAGATTGCTCAGAGTGTAGACTGTTCATCCCAGGAGGATGCTTTGAATGTAGACTATTCATCCTTTGTGGGACTCTGATTGGAGACTTTATCCTATAAGGATGCTCTGATTGTGGGCTGTTTATCCCTTGAGGACTGAGGGTAGGCTCTTCATACAATGAGAATGCTATGACAATAGACTTTTCATCCCATGAGGATGCTGAGTGTAGACTGTTAATGCCATGAGGTTCTCTGAGTGTAGAACATTTATATAATGAGTATGCTCTGAATGTAACTGTTCATCCCATGAGGATGCTCTGATTGTAGACTATTCATCCCATGAGAGTGCTCTGAGTGTAGAGTGTTCATCCCATGAGGAGCTGAGTGTAGAATATTCATCCCATAAAGATGCTCTGAGTATAGACTGTTCATCCATGAGTACGCTCTGAGTGTAAACTATTCATCCCATAGTGTAAACTATTCATCCTCTGAGTGTAGACTTCATACCATGAGGAGCTCTGATGTAGACCATTCAATCCATGGAAATGTCTGTGTAAAGTGTTCATCTCATGAGGACGCTCTGTGTAGTTGATTATTCATCTCATGGGGATGCTCTGAGTGTAGACTGTTCATACCATGAGGATGCTCTGAGTATAGAATGCTCATCCATGAAGACTCTCTGAGCGTAGATATTAATCCCATGAAAATGCTCAGAGTGTAGACTGTTCATTCCAAGATGACACTCTGAGTGTTGACTATTCATCCAATGAGGTTGCTCTGAGTGTAAACTGTTCTTCCCATAAGGATGCTCTAAATGTAGACTGCTCATCCCATGAGGACATTCTAAGTGTAGACTGTTCATCCCTTAAGAATTCTCAGAGACTAGATTGTTTTTTCCATGAGGATGCTGAGTGTAGACCCTTTATCCCATGAGGAACTGAGTGTAGACCATTCACCCTATGCAGATGCTGAGAGTAGACTGTTCATCCCATGAGGATGCTTTGATGTAGAC
Source organism: Cryptotis parvus (assembly GCA_021461705.1). NCBI lineage: Eukaryota > Metazoa > Chordata > Mammalia > Eulipotyphla > Soricidae > Cryptotis > Cryptotis parvus. The sequence continues at coordinate 36,035 of JAJIBD010012030.1, forward strand.
TATTCATCCCATTGAGGACACTCTGAGTGTACACTGTTCATCCAATGAGGATGCCCTGAGTGCGGAATGCTAATTCAATGTAAATGCTCTGAATGTAGACTATTTATCCCATGAGAAAGTGTAGACTGTTAATTCCATGAGAATACTCTAAGTGTAGACTTTCATCTCATGAATGCGAACATTGTAGAACACATGCAACACATGAGGATGCTCTTAGTGTACAGTGTTCATCCCATGATGATGCTGAGTGTGGTTTGTTCATTATAAGGATGATATGAATGTAGACTGTTTGACCCACAAGGATGCTCTGAGTCTAGACTATTCATTTCATGAGGACGCTCTGAGTGTAGACTATTAATGACATGAGGATGATCTGAGGGAAAATGCTCATCCCATGCGGATACTCTGAGTGTAGAATATTCATCCCATGAGAATGCTCAGAGTATACTGTTCATCCCATGAGGACGCTCTGAGTGTAGACTCTTCATCCTATGAGGATGCACTGTGTAGACTGTTTATCCCATGAAAACGCTCTGTGAGTAGATTGTTTATCCCATATGGATGCTCTGAGTGTTGACCCTTTATCCTCATGAGGATGCCCTGAGTGTACATTCTTCATCCAATGAGGATGCTCTGAGTATAGACTGTTGATCCCATGAGCATCATTGAATGCAGACCATTCACCCCACGAGTATGCTCTGAGGTAGATAGTTCATCCCAACTAAGCTCTGATGTAGACTATTCATCCCAGGAGTACACTCTGAGTGTATACTGTTCATCCCATGAGGATACTTTGAGTGTAGAATGCTCATTCAATGCATAGTTTCTGAGTGTGGACTATTCATTACATGATGATGATCTGAGTGTACACTATTCCAGGAGGATGCTGAGTGAAGACTGTTCTTCCCATGAGGATATTTGAACAACTGGGCAAAAGGAACTTTCCTCCTAGCATAAGCTTTTCATCAGTTGCTTTATACCATACCATACCAATGATGAGAACTGAATTTGTAGTCTGCTCCTCCTCTGCTACTCAAATGAACAAAATTTCAAATTAGCTAGAAAACAGAATCTCACTGTTATACAAGGAAGTGATCATTGATAAAAAGAGGGATTTGCAGGGTGATACCATTTCACCGAAACTCTTCAGCGCCACCCTCGAGAACATCATGCGACAATTAGAATGGGAAGGAATGGAAGTGAAGATAGATGCTACACCACCTCCGCTTTGCTGATGACATCGTTCTATAACACCAAACATTAGCCAAGCGGCACAAATGCTGGATGACTTTGACCATAAATGTGGATAAGTTGGTCTACAGTTGAATCTCAACAAAACAATGTTCATGAAAAAAGACTAATTCCAGATGTTCCATTCACCCTCAATGGAACAAACATCTTTGAATGCAGCAGTTATGTGTACCTAGGTTGAGAACGCAACATGACGATCAACCTAGCACCTGAGCTGCACAGGAGGAAGAGAGTGGCATGGAACGCCTTCAAGAGAGTTGAAGAAATAGCGAAAATGACAAAGAACCTTTGGCTCTGGGCACATCTCTTTGACTCCATTATTTTCCCTGCATTAACATATGCCTCAGAGACCTACAAAAAGCAGTATGAGAACGCCATTTGGGTCTCCCAAAAAGGAATGGAAAGAGCTATTCAAGGAATATCATGCCTCACTCAAGTTGAGAGAAGGAATCTGGAGTTCCAACCTCAGTTGACGATTAAGAGTCAGGGATGCTGTCTCGTTTGCCAAGGCATCAAAAATCAAATGGGCTGGACATGTAATGTGACTTGGAGATGACCTCTGGGCTAGAGCCATTACTGACTGGATCCCACGGGACATCAAAAGATCACGTGGCTGCCCACCATCAAAAGAAATGGCCCCAAAGAAGTTGGTAGACTTCTTCGTCAAGACCCTGAATGAATGGTTTGAGGCTCTTTGCATTCCTGAAGCAAGAAGATGCCATTAGGCTACACTGGCACGTGATTGGGACAAATAGAAAATTAATGAGATGGAAGGCACAGACTATCTGTACCTAAGGGGACAAAGCAAAAAGCAGTAGGGAGAGGAAGCTGATGGCAATGGGCTTTTTAATCAGGAAAAGAAGAAGGAACTCATATCAACAACCTAATCTCACAAATTTATAAAGTAGAACAGGGAATGAGAAAATTAGAGAGTAAATAAATGATACAGAAATAAAAGGGAAACAATACAAAGATAACAAAATAGTTATCAAAAGGTTTTGTATGGCAAAAATAAAACTTGGGCTAAATTAAAGACACCCTACCAAATGGGGAAAAATATTTATACAGAATACATCAGGTGAAGGGCTAATGCCCAAGATGTGTAAAAGCATTCACAAAGCTCAGCAACGAAAAGCAATAATTTCTTCCCAGAATAGGGAGAGAAGATGACCAGAAATGGCCCCAAAGAAGACATACATACAACTAGTAGACATATGAAAAGTGCTCATCAAATACTTATTATCAGGGAAATTCAAATTCAAATAGAAATGAGTTCTCATCTCAACTAGTGAGAACAGCATATATCCCTGAAACCACCAGTGCTGGTGTGGATGTGGTGACATGGAACCCCTCAATCACTGTCAGTGGGAATGTTCAGTCTCCATGGAAGGCAGCGTGAAGATTCCTCACAAAGTAAGAAGAGAGCTTCCATATGAACCAGTGATTCCTTTCCTCGGCATTTACCACCAACCACAAATATTACTTTGGAAAAATGTGTGCACATCTCTGTTTACTGAAGTTACAACACAGCAGTCAAGACACAAGGACAAAACACAAACATCCAGTGACAAAGGGAGTCAGGAAACTGGGAAGTACAGACCACGGTGGGTCCTGTGCAACTACAAGAAAAGATGCAATCATGCAGTTCACTACAGCATGAACAGAGCTGGAGGGTGGAGGGACTGAAGGGCAACCAAATTTGTCCAAAGGAGATGGACAAATGCTGGATGATCTCATTCGTCTGTGGCATAGAACCTAAAAGAAGGTAATAGACAGCATTGAGTAATGAAAACTCTTTGAACTTAGAAATCCACAAAACTCATATGACCAAGCAGAGGAGGGATAAGAGAGGGGGATGAGTAACAGGGCAAAATGTTGTAACGGGCTTGGGCACTTTGAAGGTATTGAGGGGCAGAGGCTGGGACATCAAAACCATAAATGTTAATGCTACTATAACATGCTCCCTAAAAATATTTTTTTAAAAAAGAAAAAGAATTCAAGGACCACCGGGGTTAGTTTTATACCTCAACTACTATCTTTCCTTCACTTTCCAGGCCCTAAGGAAAAGGGATCCAGGACCCCCATTGGCAGGGAGAACCCTGTAAGAAACGTCCCTTGTCTGAAACTGTTCCTTCCAGCTATTCTCATCCGGAGTCTACAGCCCGGCTCTTTGTGCTTTGTCAAGCTGAGAGAATTAAAGGAAAGACACAAAAGATAGAACTTCCCTGGAGTTGTGGAGAGGCAGGGCTGTTCGCACGTCCCGCCCTCTCCACTCTGAACCTCTCTCTCCTTTACTATTTGCTTTCACCATCCTTTGGTAGCTCACTTTCCACACCTGCACAGATTTTTCTGGCCACTGTTGCAGGACACCTAAAAGCCTAGGCCTCTGCATCTGCCCTGGATTGCCTCCTGCAGGTCACTTCATAGATAGGGGGTAGTCTGAATGTGGCAGTCTTATCTGACCAAGTATTCTGTACTGGCTGGTATAAATATTCTCTCATGCTACCACAATCATCGTGGGACTAGCTAGATCTTACCAGCATATTTGCCTGGCCACGTTGGATCTCTAAGTAATTAGACCAGAGAGAAAATGCTGTTTGCCTCCAAGCAAGCAAGCATGGCTCCCTGATAACTCAAAGGCAACTAAAATACAAAACTACCGTGAAGTAGACGAGACTCTTGTGAAAGCTTGGAGAAATATTTAACTGGCATTAGTATTAGTCTTTGGTACAGAGACATGCCATCTCAGAAACCCCCTTCTCTACCCTATAAAGGCAATTCCAGGCAGATCTTGGCTTAAGATATTAGGTGAGGTGCTGGGAGAAATTACCTGAGGGCATTTGATCCTTCCTGCCAGGGAAGTTACATTTAGTTTATAGCTTCTCCCAGCTCTGCTAGGAGGCTTTGAATTAGCTCTGGGTCCTTGTAAACAGCCAGATGGTCTCCTGAAGTTGCTACATTCTATAGAGCTATTTTCCTGTTTTCATCTCTAGATAGCCCAGCCCAGAATGGGCTGGGCTGGGAGTTTGGGAGGATTTCTAGCTATAAAATAAGCTGCAAGAAGAAAGAAGCTCCTCTTTTTTCCCTTTTGCCATTTCGGCTTCCCTTGGTGTTTTGCTTCTCCGTCCTCTCCATTCTCTGTTGGGCCTCAACACGTGGTGGCAGCCATCTTGGCCTACACCTGGCTGGGGCCTAGCTGGGAACCCAGAGTCCGGAGGTTTTCCCTGCTCTTGGATTGTATATTGGATCCTGTGATAGTAAAGCCCTTTTAAAACTGCATCGGATTCCTGAGTCTTCATCCATTCCCCGCCAGCTCCGGAGGTAGAAGGGAACTTGCTTCCGACACTGTCGGGACCCCCGGTGGCGCTCCCGACATCTGGCGTCCCTGGATGGGCAACCCTGCAGGCCACCTTTGAATGCAGGCCTCCCCAAATTTGCTGTCAGGCTCTCTTGATTTCAAACTGAGGTTTTGCATATAAGCTGGTAAAAAGAAATCACCTCCTGTATTTTCCAAGAATTCTTGTGGCTAAAGATAATGCATATTGACTTCTTTGCAAGTCATCTATTTTATTCCCAGATTTAAAGTTAGAGACATCTACAAAAGAGTAGGGACAACTCTCTGCCATGACCTGGTAGATGACATCATAAAGGAAACGGGAAACAGGAGCCATATCCATACACCCAAGGTGCTCTGCTCATTACTCACCACTGGGACTTGGATCCATCTGTATGTTTCCATGATTTTGCACTGTTTGGAGGCTGACCACACTGCAATACATGCAGCTAATGCTCGGCCTACTTAAAGGGCACACACAGTCATCCTCAAGGTCCAGATCCCACAGCTGGACATAGCCCGACCCAAGAGAGAGGCCAATTCAAGCCCAGGTATGCTGAAACTTGGCGACAAAGTCCATCAGGCTCTCCAGGAAGCTGAGGCTGGGGCTGCCTCCCCCCCACTTCAGCCCCTCCACAATGGCCTGGCAGCCCCGCCCAGAACTGCTGCTAAGGCTGTCGGCCAGAAACCAGGCACTCAGGTGCAGGGCGGAGTTTCTGCCTGCCCACCCTGGGCTAGGCTGATGGGGGCGTCCTGGAAGGGGGGGCAGATTCTGGTCCTCACCTGCCCCCACCCGACAGACTCTCAGAGTCTCAGAGTGACTGTGGTTGTGTTGTAGACTCTTGTGCAACACAAAAACAGTCATCTTCAAGGTCCGGACTCCACAGCTGGACACAGCTCCAACCCCTTATGGGCGTGTGGCGCAAGGCGCCCATGCCATACATCTCAAAACCTGGTACACCCATCTAACATGTATCCCATCACATCTCATAGAAACCCAAATGTGTGTACAGTGTGTGGTCTGTGGGAACATACCGAAAATTTCCTTACAGTGGGCTCAGATGGCACAATGAGTTTTAAAAATCTCCAATGACTTGTCTAAGACCATATTCACCGACTGTGTGTAGAGAAGTGGCCCAACTAGCAATATAGAATAGATTATTCAGTGTGTATCGTAGGACGAGCCTCAAGACGAGGTTGAAATAAATGTGAAATAGATGTTGTTCGTAGGTGCTGCAGTGGTGAGTCCCTTCTTGACAGTAGAGAACCACTGTGTTCTGAAAACCCAGAAAGTGAATCCAAGAACAGAATCAGCCACAGAACAACACAGAAAAAAAGCCATGACTTTGTCAATATCATTCCCTTTTATGGGCCATAATGATCAACATGATTGTTGCCGGCTAAGGGAGCAGGCAAGGGGATGGGGGATGGGGGTGGGTGGGAAATGCGGGTCTCTGGGGGGTGGGGGCACACTGGTGATGGGATTGGTGCTGAACGATGAGCACCAATCTAATAATTGTATTGTGAAAAGCTTTGTACTTTGTAAATCACAGTGTTTAAATAAATACAAAATTTTTTAAAAGTACTTAAAAAAAGAAAGTCAATTTTTTTTTTTTTTTTTTTTTTTGGGTCACACCTGGCAATGCTCAAGGATTACTCTTGGCGGTGCTCAGGGGACCATATGGGATGCTGGGGATTGAACCCAGGTCAGCCGCGTGTAAGGCAAATGCCCTACCCACTGGACTATTGCTCTGGCTCCAAAAGTTAATATTTTTATTGCACTTATAGCCTGAAAATAATTTTTCACTTACCATCTGGAAGTGTGAGAAGCTATATTTTCACCAACGGTGAGCGTTAACACATTTTGGTTTACAACTTTTAAGTAATTCTCAATGTGAATCTGTTAACAGAAAAGTTCAAATTGAGGCCATTAGAGTGGACCAAGATAGTCAGCTTATTTACTCCATTTCATTAGGTTAACACTCTGAATCGTGTAATTAAGCCAAAAGACACAATAGGCTCTATGTTTATGACATGTCTGTGGTACCATTAAGCCTCTCAAGGCCAAATTAATTTCTCCATCCTCCAAAACCTAATGAACCACTGAGACTCAAAGCTTGAGTGACCTGTAGCCACCCCTCCCCCACCATGAAATGATGTACAATAGTCAAGAAATCGCTTAGTCGGGTAAATTTACTAAGAAACACAGTCATCGGTAATGGTTTTCCTTAAGGGACTTGTAGCAAACATTCAAGGAAAAGAATGTTAAACAATTTTTTTCTGACAGAGCAAACAATTAGGGTTTGCTCTCCACAATTTAAGAAGTATGCAAACACAGGATTATTACTGTATTTGTACTTGCCTTTATAAAACTAGTACTATAAAAGTAGTCATGAAAAAGAAAGCTGGTATATGTCTTTAGTTTTACCCATTGGATTACAATATTACAAAAGTGACTCATCTCAAGATCCTTAAGCTCGGGGAAATTCAATTATTTTTTTTTCAGAATTTTTTTTTTTATAATTCCAGTGAAAATTTTTTAGGAACAATATATACTGTTCCAAAAGTATATTTCTGGACCAGGCATATTACCCGACAAATGTGATTAATTTTCAAATTTTAAACTCTTTTAACCAAACCACATCATAGAGATTATCACTATATTAGTGATACAGTGACAGGACATAAACCTATCAATCAATCACTAGTTAGCAATAAGAAATGAAACACCATTAAAAAATCTGGTCACCACCCTGTGTATCTCTCTCTACCAGTTCTGTTCTTTTCTGGAAGAGTCAGGGGAGGTTGTTGGGGCCACATCCTCAGTACTTGGGGACTGCTTCTGGCTCTGAACTGGGGCTTGCTGCATGTGCCAGGAGGGTTGGCAGGATGCAAGACGAGTACCTTCTCCCTACACTATCTCTTCTTTGGCTTCCCTTTGGATTTCTTCCCTCTTTCTTCCCTCCGTTCTTTCCTTTTAGAGGAATCTTGGTCCTTCCAGTATTTTATTCACTTATCTACATTCTATTTACCTTTAACCCCATTTCCGTCCTTTTGATGGCTCTTTCGAGATACTCAGTGTTTACAGTCTGTGCCTTTTCTTCACATGGCAATTTTGTTAATTTCTCCTTTAATTGATAGAGGTCTTCATGAACCTGTGGAGTGTAACAAGTGTAAAATATTAAAGAACATACAGGTAGGATCCAGAGACTCACACACCCGGGCAGAGCTGTTACTTGCTCTCCTGTGCCCAGCTGATCACGAGGCATCCGGGAGGGATGGCGGATTCTAGCCCTGGCCCACCACCCCAGCAGAGCCTTGCAAGAAGCCAGAGGAACCCCACCATGAGGGCCGCCATTTTTCCACATCCGGACTCCCCTCTCCTCAGAGCTCCACCCAGCAGAAGAGCTGATCACAGCCCGGCTCACGCGGCCACAATAAATGCTTGAGTTTTGATGTGGCTGCAAGAGAATCCCACCCACACAGCAGAGCCTGGCAAGCTACCCATGTCGTATTTGACATGCCAAATACCAGTAACAATTATAGACCTTATTCCCATGACTTGATGGAATGGTTTGAGGCTGCTTATGTTCCTGGAGCGGACAGATGCCCTTGGCCATCTCGCATGTGACAGGACATATTTTTTTTCCTGGACCATGGGCTTTATTTTTTTTTTTAAAGTATTTTTATTATACCACCGTGAGATATACAAATAAAAAGATATACAATTAAAAAGTTCATGTTTGGGTTTTGGTCATACAGTGTTTCAGCACCCGTCCCTCCACCAGTGCCCATCTCCCACCACCAACATCCCCCGGTTCCCTCCCCTTCCCCAGCCCTGCTCCATGGCAGGTTCTTTATTTCTTTCCCTTTCTCTCTCTTTCTCTTTTCCTTCCCTTCCAGACTATGGATTACAGAACATACATTAAAAGGTTGTCATGTGTATCCTTTAGCCTCTATTTAATGCTCAGTTCTAGGTAGGCATTAGTACCCTCGACAATTATTAGCACCCTGTTGTGACAGGACATATTGAGGTGTTGCTGGTGCCCACTGAAAGCAAATCGATCATCTACAGGAAGACAGTGATACAGTGATACAGGTAGTTAATCTAAACAGTTACTTGTGTTAGAGACTTAGGGATTTGCTTGAAATACTAAAGTCAATAAGGTTGGTTCTATGAGCTTTATTCACTCTTCTAAATCTACTCTTCACTCCAGCAGGGGGGCACATCAGCAGCTGCTCATGTCAAGGGACCACGTGGTGCAGGAGGAATGAGCCTGAGCCCTCCTGCACACAGAGCACCTCCAAGAAACTGCACTCAGTTCTTAGAGCTTCTCTCCCTGGTCCTCTCTAATATTCTCTTCTAGATTGTTTCATGACGGGGCTTTCGGATTTTTAAACACTAAGCTTTCATACTAATTCATTAATACTAACCTTTCTGGTTTTGGTGTCCCGTTAGATCCAAGACAGAATAGGAGCTCAAATGACTTTTTACTTTCTCAGGTAAAACAGTTAAGTCTGAGACCATATGTTTTGTGCTAGACTCTTATTTCTTCTAGTAACTGAAGAAATAATTGGAGGGAGAAGTATACACAATTTTCAGCAAGGAGAGGTTTTGGTGGAATCATAGTGTGTGGTCAGGGGCGTGCTGAGTTTCTGTCCTAGCTGGACTTTCCCTATTTCCTGCACAGAAGTTCTGTAGGTCTAGAACTTCATATTTTGGGGATGGGAGTGGGGCAGGCTTTGCAGCCACACCTGATGGTTCCTGAAGGCTTAAATCTGGCTCTAAGCTTACTCTTGGTGAGACTTGGGGTACCCCTATGTGGGGCCATGGGTCGAACCTGGTTGACAGTATGCAAGACTAGCACCCTGCCTGCTGTACTATCACTAGCCCAATGCCTTTTTCTTTTTTGATGTCAGAAGTGAAAAGAATTCATGAGGAAAAATCCATGCAGTTTATTACTCTAAGATTACCCTTCAATTGCATTTTTCCTTTGACACGATAACCATCTCTCCCATTCCAAGAATCCTCAGAATAAAATG
>JAJIBD010012031.1:0-35604 GCA_021461705.1 Cryptotis parvus
AGGGGTGGAAGGCCACTCGCTGGACCTGTCCATGGCTGCGGCGGAAGGGACTCTGGCTGCGGCGCCGCTCAGCTGATGGAGCAGCACTTGGGTGTGGCGGGACTGGCCAGTACCACGGCCAGGTAGTCCCCGCGCCGTGCCAAGTCACCTGGGTCACTGGCTGCAGGAAATAGGGGGGCTGAGCTGCTGTTCTCCCCTCACGGACTCACCCCACCCCTGGGCCTCCAGACCTTGCTGTGACAGATCCAAGCCTCAGGCCCTTCTGGTGCTCTTCCTCAGAGACCTCCAGCCACTGGGCGGCTGTATGATGGGTTCCTCGGGCGGAGAAAAAGTGTCCAGCAGCTGGTCTGTGCTGCCCACCACCAGCCGGTCCCCTAAGGCCGGGTTCATCAGCAGTACCGCATCTTCCCTGCATGCCAGAGACAGACATGGCCCCTCAGGCACAACACCCCACTGCCCAGCCCCCTTGGACCCCAGACTCACACAGCCACAGCCACCAAGCAGATGGTGGGATGGGGGTTCCAGGCCACACTCTTCACCACACACCCCAACGGGCACAGTCTTCATACAGCGGGCAGTGGCCACTTCCCAGAGCCACATAGCCATCGTCTGAGCCTGGACGTGGGTGACAATGGCCTCGCACCTGACTGCCACAGGCTGACCCCACCCCCACCCCCATGGGGGCAGCCCCCACTTCAGCCCCACCTGAAGCCAGCCACTGGCCCCCTGGGGAGACGCTCAGACAGCGGACAAGGTCACTGTGGCCCCCTGTAGACCTATAGACCAAGCCAGTGAAGGGATGGACGCCCTGAGTGCCCACCTCCCACCCCACCCCACCCGTCTGCTCACCCAAGGCCTGGGTCGTGGGAAGGGCTGCAAGTCCCGTGGGCGTGGCAGCTTGGGGATAAGGGGGCCTCGGGGTCCACGTTCACCTGCAGCAGGACAGCACTGGTCACCTCCCGCAAGGCAGCAGGAAAGCAGTGGTTATTTTCCCCGCAGGCCCCCAGCCACAAGCCTGGGCACTGCCCTCCGCACCCGCATCTTGCGCTGCCCCGCACAGGTAGAGGTCGAGGCAGCTCAGAGCGCTCATGGATGAAGCGGCTGTAGGCGGGCACGGCCCCGCAGGCTAGGGAAGGCCCTGGGCAGGAAACTCAGCTTCCTTTCCTCTGGCTCCTGCTGCTCCCATGCCAGGCGCTGTGGGGACAGCAGTGAGCAGGGGGCTGCCGCCCACGCAGCTTGTATCACCCCCCCACCTGTCACCTGAGGCCCACCTGGCCGGAGCCCTCCCACCTGCTACCAGGCCCACCTCTTCCTCGCTCAGCAGGTATTCAGGCGGTGGGTTGTAGGACTCGGCGTGGCCAGGCAGCGCGAGCCGGGGCGCGGCACGTGCATCTTGTGCCGGCCCAGCACAGCATTGGGGTCCTCCTGAGCCCATAGGTCATAGAAGCTGGGGGGTTGAGTCTCGGGGCCGTCGTGGCTGGATCCAGCCCATCTTGATGGCATGCACCAGGCGGGAGACCTGCGGGGAGGGGTCAGCCCAGGTGACATGGGGGGCAGGTGGAGACCGCGGGGCCCCACCACACACACCTTCTCCTTCTCCACCAGCGACGGGATGAAGCTGCGCTTGTCTGCTGGCCGGTTGGTCACAGGGTGGATCATGAGCTCTCCGCTGAAGAAGTCCACTGCCGGCTGTGGGCACAGCACAGGCCAATAGGCCTCAGCCCCCACAAGCCCGGCCCCAGGGGAATGGCTGCTGCTTCCTACCTCATATGGGTCGAAGTTCGTGTCCCCAAACTGGCCCCTCTGCAGCCGCTGCACCAGAGCCACCTGCTCATCGCTGAGCTTCACGTCACGGCCTGTCATGCGGTCTTGCACCGTGCGCCTGGAGGACCCACAGCCCTGAGCACCTGCCCGGATGCTCCCCACCTTGCCTGGCCCGCCCAGCCTCGCCCGGCCCCCACCAGTAGTCAGGGGTCGTCCATCTTGTCCAGAAACTGGTCCAGCTCGTCACGTGTGCGCAGGGGCTTGTAGATGCGCCTCCCGTCCAGGTCATAGCCCACGTCGCGGGAAGTCATCAGTACCACTCCGGGGCACATTGCCCACCGTGTTCCGGACGTCCTGCCACATGCCACGGGTGGGTGTTAGCATGGGACCTCCTGCACCGGCCCCCTGACATGTGCCGTTCCCCAGGGCATGACGTGGCGAGGTGGCCCGCTTTGCCCCACCCCGTCCTCTGAGGCGCCGGAGCTGCCCCTTCATTCACATTTTCCACTGTAGCAGTGCCAGCCCCGGAGCCTCCCCTGGATTCCTTGGCCATGGCTCTGGGCAGCCACAGACGAGGGTGACCTCATCGCCCAGGGGGCCTCCCTGCAGGCAGGCCTTAGGCACAAGTGGGCAACCACCCACGGGCTCAGGGACCCCCTGTTCCCGGCCACCACACACGCTGCAAGGACAGACAGCGGACTCGCTCCTGCAGCCTCCCACCCCTGCCGCCCGCCCCTACCCACCCCAGACGGGCAGTGTTGCCACATTCCTGGACACACATTCCTGGTCGAGGGGCCCTGCCAGCCGCCACCCTCCCTCCACCCATCAAGGGCTGCTGCCCAGGGCTGCGCTGCCCGCAACAGTAGCCACAGGGGAGGAGCTGGGGAGCGCATCAGGAGACATGGCCCTGCAGCAGGACAGGCCAGGACCCTGCCTGGTTGCCCCCGCTCGGCCCTGCACACTCTGGCCCCTCGGTGGCGATAGGCAGAAGGGCAGGTGTTGGCAGGCTCCGCTGGTCTCAGCAGGCTGGGGCCAAGCTGGGCTCCCACTGCTGTGGCTCCAGGAGGCCCAAGAGGGCACACAGGAAAGGAGCAAGGCTGGCAGGGTGCGGCCTGGCGGCCCCGCCAGGGTGGCTGCGTTCACTTGGTCATGCCGGAGGCAGGAGAGGGAATTGCTGCGCTGAGGGGGCCCCACGGCCCCGGCACCCCCCCGGCCCCCTCGGGCTGCGCGGCCGGCCGGCTCCCCTACTCTGCCCGCGCGGCCTCCGGGGGCTGGCGGCGGCGCGGGAGGGGGAGGGAGGCGGGCCGGCGCGGGGGAGGGGCCGCCGCCGCTATAAAGGCCGGGCCGGCCGCGCGGCTCCAGCCCGGGACGCACACGTGCGCGCGGCGCCGCAGCCGCCACGGCGGGCACCGAGACCCGCGCGCCCCGGCCCGGGTGCCCCCCGGCCCGCGCCGGCGGCGGCATGAGCTGCGCGCGGCCGAGCTGACGCCGCGCCCCCGGCCCCATGTCGTTCGCCACGCTGCGCTCGGCGCCGCCGGGCCGCTACCTGTACCCCGAGGTGAGCGCGCTGTCGGAGGACGAGGACCGCGGCAGCGAGGAGCTCCGGCTCCGACGAGAAGCCTTGCCGCGTGCACGCGGCGCGCTGCGGCCTCCAGGGTGCCCGGGGCGGCGGGCCCGGGGGCGGCGCGCGGGACCTGGCGGCGCGGGGCTCCAGGGGCGCGCAGGCCGCGAGCCCCGGCAACGGCACACGGCGAACGCGCGCAGCGCGGACCGCACCAACAGCGTGAACACGGCCTTCCACGGCGCTGCGTACGCTCATCCCCACCGAGCCGGCCGACCGCAAACTCTCAAAATTGAGACGTTGCGCCTGGCCTCCAGCTACATCTCGCACCTGGGCAACGTGCTGCTGCTGGGCGAGGCGTGCGGGGACGGCCAGCCCTGCCACTCGGGCCCCGCCTTCTTCCACGCGCCGCGCCGGCAGCCCCCACTGCCCCCGGCACGCGACGCCGAAAACGCGCAGCCCAAACAGATCTGCACCTTCTGTCTCAGCAACCAGAGGAAGCTGGTGAGTATGGGAGCGCCCGCGGCGGGAGGGACGCAGGCACCTGCAGGCGACACGCAGGGCCAGGTGGGTCTGGAAGGGACAGGGACCAGGAGCACATTCACCTGGGCACGGCCTGGAGGACCTGCCAGGGCTGGGCTCAGCAATGGCCACCCCCTGTGGCCCTTGCCTCTGGATCCTGACACCTGCCAGTCCCCCCCTGGCTCTGGGGAGGCTCCTGGGAGAGAGGCTGGGGCGAGGCAGCCCTGAGGGGTGCCCCAATTCCTGTACCCTCTCCAGACAGTGGCGTGAGCTCCTGGGCCCTGCCATCTGGGGAATTTAATTTTACAATTTTGGCTGCACCTTTGCCTCCCCAAGCCGCCCGGGAAACTGGGGTAAATGTGGAGGGATGCTTCCAGCGCTGGGCCCCAGTCCAGGCCTGACCCTGCCCCCTCTCCACAGAGCAAGGACCGTGACAGGAAGACAGCGATCCGGAGCTAGAGGCACTGCTCCTGCCCCACACACCCCACGGAGGGGCCACAGGCTCTGGGAGCCCAACACCAAGCCAGCCCGCCTCTGGCTACGTGGGGCCGATGGACAGCCAGGCGGCAGCGGACTCGGACTGGCCCCAGCACTCGCCCAGGCCTACTGGAACTTTCCATGCTGGCTTCTGACTTGGGCTTTCTGCTCACTACGTGCTGGCATCTTGTGTCTCTGATGTGATAATATAAAAGGCTGGAAGTTTTGTATGATTAAAGTCGAAATAACAGCTAGTCGTGTAAGCACACACTGTCCTGCGCAACCTTGGGCTGAGCACAGTGCTCCCACCCTGGGCCCCAGGGCCCCAACTTTCTGGGTTCAGAGCCATCACCGGCTGCCTGCCCATATGTGCTGCTCTGAGGGCTTGCCGGGTGCACCAGGGACAGAGGGGTGGGCTTGTGGAGCAGAAGGGAGCTGAGGATGGATGCTGGGCCAGGGGTCCCCTAAGGCCCCCCACCCCGGGTCCTCCCAGTGCCCACCACCTCTCAGCTCTCCCCACCCCCAACTCCCCACAGGACCCCCCCACCCAGGCCCCCCTCCCTTGCCCAGGAGGCTGCTACAGCACAGCTGGTGAGACCTCAAAGTCCTGCAGGTGACAATCGAGGTTTCCTGGTGGGAGCTGGCAGTGGGGCGAGGGGTGCGTCACTGAGGCTGGGGGTGTGTGCAGCCGCCCCCACTTCCGGCCCAGAGTACCCTAGGCGGGCTCCAGGTCCCTGGGGAGGCCAGGTGGTGGGGCCCACGTGGACACCCCATAGGGCAGGGCCAAGCAGGGGGCGGGCTCCAGGGAAGCCGGAGCAGGAAGTGGTGGTGTAATTTTTTGAGGAAATTCTAAAGCCAGAGCCATTAAGGGCTGGGGGCTGAGTCCGATCTGATAGAAATATAACAGGGATAAAGTCACGGCCCAGGTTCCACTCAGAGAAACCCAACCCCGAATTTCCTCTCCTTAATCCTGCAGGAGCTGCAGCTGGCCAGGGGAGGGGAGGGCAGGCAGCCACTGCAGACCCCCCAACCCCGCCAGCCGGGCCAGGAGAAGACCCTCCACCTGGCACAGGGAGGGTAGGCGGTTCCAGGGGCTCTACCTGCAACACAGCTCCACAAGGTGTGGGCGCCACAGCCCATCCCGTGCCCCCCACACTTGGTCTTCACACTAGGTATGCAAACCCCCAAGAGCGCGCCCAGATCCCTTCCTGAAGCACCAGGTCCCAGGGGTCTAGGCTGGACCCAGGACGGGGTGTGTGATGTGGAGTGGACAATGCGGAGTTAACAGCGCAATGTGGAAGGTGTACAGTGACAGTGGATGTGGGGAGAATGGCACAGCATGGGCAAGGGCGGTCTGGAATTAACGCTGTACAGTGACAGCACAGAGTGGAGTAGGGACGGTGTGAACGGTGCAGGGCGGGCAGTGCAGTGTGGACAGAGAACAGGCAGTTCTCTCTCGGGGCCCCAGCTCTGCTGTAGGTGCCCGCAGCTTAGCTGCCTGATGCCCGGGCATAGCCCAGCCTCCCCCTCACAGGACTCCCAGAGCTGCACCCGTAGCTCCGACGCCTCAGGCCACCAGCAGGGGAACGGCAGTACCCCCAGCACCCCCTGCAGCAAGATCCCAAACAGACTGGGGATGCCTGGACCCTGCAATCCTCGGGGGAGTCTCTGGGCTGGGGAGGAGGGGCAGGTGGACCCTGCTGGTCGGATGACCTCCAAGGCCTGCCAAGCCGGGGCTGCCGGAGAGTGTGCCCCCATAGAGGCTGCTGGAAGTGGGGCCGGTGGCTGCCTCTGTGGCCAAGCTGCGCTGGAGGACAGCCTGGGTTGTCAGCTCCTGTCCCCGGCGGCCACAGAACGAGCTGCTGGCGGCCCCACGTGATTCATCACCAGCCTCCCGTCCCCCAATGCCCCTCCCCGCCGCACCTGCGGGCTGCCAGGAAGCACATGTGACCCCCGGCAAGCGCCCGCCGACCCCCGGGTCAGGCGTGGTGAGAGGGGCCAGGCACCCTCGGGGGGGCGGTAGGGTCCCCGCCCCCAGACTGCAGGGCTCAGGCCGATGAGGCTGGCCAGCCGGCGGGGATTTTTTCCGCCCACCCCTCCCCCGCCCCAAAGTGGCTGCAGCTGTCAAGACGCAGATTGGAAGTGCAGGTACGGCCTGGCCCGCTGCCACCTCCCTCCCGTCTGTCTGCCCGAGAGGAAGCCGGCCCACCTCTGGAATCCTTCACTCACTCCTCGTTCCGCCTCTCCCACCTGTCCCCGGGAGCGCAGGGTCAGCCGCCCTCGCTCACTCTCCTCCGGCTCTCCGATTACAATGCCGGCAGTGTTCCCGCCCCCGCCGCCCGCCATGGCTCCTCTCCCCACAGACGCAGATGAGGCGGCCAGGCCAGGCTGCTCACCTGCCGGATTGCGCCCAGAGGCGCCAACAGGCAAAAGTGGGCAAAGGTGAGCTCCTCCATGCCCACCTCGGAGACTGCCTGGACGCCAACCCAAACGGGCATGGTCCCCACCCCAGCGCCTTGGGGATGCTAGGACTGGGCAGGGCTTGGAGACCCAAACGGAGTCGCCCAGGCCAGTCAGTCCTGCACTCAGCCTAAGGCACAGACCTCAGGTTGGGCGCCCACAGTGCCAGCACGCCCCACAGGTTGCTCTCTGGCAAGCCTGCACCCACAGCAGGCACAGCCCTGCCGGGTGCAGGACATGGGGCCCCCTCTACGCTGGGCAGCTGGGGCACCTGCACGGCTGCTGCCAGGAGGCAGCGGGTGTGGGGTAAGCGGGGGGGTGCGGCCCAGACACGAGCGGGCCAGGAGCCGGGCGCTCTCCACAAACAGCCGAAACCTGAGCCGCCAGGCCGTCTGCCAGCAGCGACGCAAGCGCCCGGAGTGCGCGGGCGGCCAGGACGGCGGGGGCGGGCGCCCCGGAGGAGCGGAGGCCGCCAGCCCGAGCAGCTGCCGATCGGTAGCCGGGAGAAGCCGTTCCGGCGCCTGGCCCAGGAGCAGAGGGGCCGCCCCGCCCCAGGGGCCGCGGGCCAGAGTGTGCTGACCGGGCTGCGCCACGAGCTGCTGGTCCAGCTGCCACAGGCTAAGCAGCCTCAGTTTCCCCCCCCAGATGACAGGAACAATGCGGAGCTGGGCCCTCAAGCCCCCAGCTCCCTGGGGGGTCCTGGCGGCGGCATGACATCACGTCTGGGAGGTGCGGTGGGATGTAGTAAGTGGCCGAGTGGGGGTGGGATGGACACACTGGCCGCTCCTGCCCCCAGGACCCCCAGCAGAGATGGGATTTCCCCCAGATCCCACTTTCCCGCAGCCAACTACGCACCCTCTGTGCGGGAGGAAGGGTGCAGCCCCCCAGGTATGCACCCAGGAATCTGCCTGAAAGCTGAGCTCAGCCCCTCCAGCCGCGGGCGGCCACGGCGCTGGCAGTGCAAGGACGAGGGCGGCCGCCCTGTCACTCAGGACATATGGGATAGTCATTGCCGGAGGAAGTGGCCCCGCGGCCTGGACCAGGAGCCCCCGTGGGTAGCCAAGGCCCCTCCCCGGCCTCTGTGCTCCATTTACAATCACCGTCGATTTCTCAAAATACCAAATTTAAAAAAGTAGCCGACAGGATGTGGCTGCCGACAGCCGCAGCCCCGGGAGGGGGCCGAGCGGCCGCGCTGCCCCCCCCCGAGCGCGCCCGCTGCTCCGGCCAGGAAACCAATTTATTTTGTTTTGTCTCTGTTCTCTGAACGCGGAGACCGGAGCGGGCCAGCCGCCAAGGCTCCTGCAACTGCTGCCAAGAGCTCGGGCCGGGGGGGCGGAGCTGCACCGGGAGGGGGCGCTGACAGGCGGCTGGGGGGGACAGGCCGGCCCTCCGGGGCCTCAGCATGGCCAGGACCACTGTGGGGCGCTCGGGGCCCCTCAGCACAGTCAGAACCAGTGTGGAACTCCTGGGGCCCTCAGCACGACTGGGACTGAGTGTGGGGTTCCCAGGGACCCTCAGCACGGCTGGGACCACTGTGGGGCTCCCAGGGACCTTCAGCATAGCTGACATGACTTGGGGTTCATGGAGGTCGCTCAACATAGCTTGGACCACTGTGGGGCTCCTCAGGGGCCCCTCAGCACAGCTGGGACCAGTGTGGGGCTGACCAGGCTGCTGAGTGGCCGCCAGCACCTCCCAGGGTATGTGTCCACCCCAGTGTGAGCTCACAGTGCACACAGTGAGGTACCCAGGCCCACGTCCATTCCGTCCGCAGGATGACCCCACTCTCTGGCAGTCACCTGCCAGGACACCAAAATCACTCTTCCAGACCTGAGCATGGCTCCAAGCCAGGCCCCCCGCCGCCCGCCAGGCCCGCCCACCTCTTGCGTCCGAGCTGTCCTGTGCATACTCGTCCTGGGCCTCCCTGCACGCCCGCCGGCCCTGCTGCACTCCCAGGGGCAGAGGTGGCCTGCAAGGAGAGGACAATCAGGCTTGGCCGGAGTCTTGGCAGACATTCGGATCTGAGTCTCCCCGGCTCTGTCAAGGGTTGGGTGATGACCGCTGGTATGGGTGGAAAGGCGCCTCACATCTGCGGCAACGAGCAGCGCTGAGCGGCCTGCGGGCTCCAGGCCTCCTGTGAGGGTGGGCATAGCTCAGCTGCCTGGCCAGCAAATGGAGTCCATGAGGAAGATGCTCCCTCTTCCTTGCGAGGGTGTAGATGGGACACACAGGGGGCGCGGGGCACAGGACACAGGCAGGCAGCAGCCCCAGCTCCTTCCGGAGCAAAGGATGAGCCACTTGGCAGACCAGGATGGAGCCGGGACACTGCTGGCATGACCCCAAAACTAAACGAAGCTCACTGCAGGTCAGGGAGATAGGTTCAGAGGTCAGAGCCCCAACTGGCACATGCTGACTCTGGTGCCATCTCACGTGATCCCCCAGCACTGCCACAAGTGGCCCCTGAGCACCTCCATGTGTGGTCCCCCTCCCCACAAGAGGGCGAAATGAGCTTCTCAGTCTTCCTGCTCCGGGGGCTGTGGGACCTGAGTGGGTCAGCACTGCCACGAGGGGGCCAAGCACACCGCCAGGCCAGCCAGGCTCCAAGGCCAAGCAAGAGCCCAGAAGTGCGTGGGGTGAGCTGCAGGGTGCACAGACCCCGCCAGAGGGCGGTGCGGAGCCTGCATCCCCCAGACCAGCTATCCACAGGCCCCTGGTACCAGAGGGGTCAGTCCTCCCCACTGCTCCCCATGTCCACAGAAGCTGAGGCTCTGTGCCGCTTCCAGACTGTCCACTGGCATCCCCACAGCAGGGGCAGAAATGGGGTTGACAGCCTAAAGAGACAGGCTGAGCTATGGTGAGTCAAGCATCAGCAAAGGCGTGACCCAGGGGTGGGGTCCAGTCCAGAGGGTCCAGCCCGGGGGTGCTGTGTGCTGGGCATGTTGGAGATGGTGCACACACACAGCTGACTCACTGAGCAGACAAGGGGGCAGAGTGAGATGCCTGGTTCCCCAGGAAGGGCAGGACCAGGCAGCAGGGACTGTTCCGTCAGTCACCAGCCTCCCAGGTGGAACAGGAAGCTAGATGTGCTCCAGCACAGGGAGAGGGCAGCCAAGGGACACGCAAGCACATGGGGCACATGGACATGTGGGGTCATAGGGCACACAGAGGGAACATACATGTCGGGCCGGAGCGATAGCACAGCGGGGAGAGCGTTTGCCTTGCATGTGGCTGACCAGGTTTGATCCCCGGCATCCAATATAGGTCCCCCAGCACCACCAGGAGTAACTCCTGAGTGCAGAGCCAGGAGTAACCCCTGAGCACTGCGGGTGTGATCCAAAAGGTCAAAAAAAAAGGGGGGCAGAGCGATAGCACAGCAGGTAGGGCATTTGCCTTGCAAGCAGCCGTCCTGGGTTCGATTCCCGGTATCCCATATGGTCCCCCGAGCGCTACCAGAGTAAGTCCTGAGTGTAGAGCCAGGAGTAACCCCTGAGCATTGCTGGGTGTGACCCATAAAGGAAAAAAAAAGGACATGTGGGGACACAGGACACGCGGACACTCAGGTGCCATCAGATCTGCCAGTGCAGACAGACCATGTGTGCAGGCCCCGCCCTCCTCGCACCCTCCCTGCCCCAGCCAGGCCTGCAGTCAGGAGAAAGGAGTCTCCACAAGCCTCAGCTGCTGACGGCCACAGGGCCCACAGCCCAGCACCAGCTCTCAGCAGACAGGGGGCCCCACACAGCCCACAGCCCAGCTGACCAATGGAAGGCTGGTTGGGTACAACACGGTGCAGTGGGACCAGCCTCCTTGCAGCTGAATGGGGTGGGAGTTTGGAGCCCAGACACACAGACAGCTGCAAGAACAGCAGGGCTGAGGACTGGGCTGCGCCAAACTGGGCTGAGCTGAATGGGAGAGCTGGGCTGAGCTGGATTAGGTTGGGTTGGGTTGGGCTGGGCTGGATGGAGGAGTTCGGCTAGGCTGATTTGGGTTGGATGGAGATGCTCGGCTGGGGTAGGGTGGGCAGCATGGAGGAGCTCATGGCAGGTTGGACCATCTGGGCTGGGGCTGGATTAGGAAGGCTGGAAGGAGGAGCTGAGCTGGGCTGGGCTGGGCTGGGCTGGGCTGGGCTGGCAGGCCGGGCCAGGCTGAGCTGAGCTGGGCTGGATAGAGGAGCTGGGTTGGATGGAGGGAGGGGCTGGTCTGGGCTGGGCTGGATGGAGGGAGGGAGGAGCTGGGCTGGGCTGGGATGGGCTGGATGGAGGGAGGAGCTGGGCTGGGCTGGGCTGGATGGAGGGGAGGAGCTGGGCTGAACTGGGCTGGATGGAGGGAGGAGCTGGGCTGGATGGAGGGAGGGAGGAGCTGGGCTGGGCTGGATGGAGGGAGGAGCTGGGCTGGGCTGGATGGAGGGAGGGGCTGGGCTGAACTGGGCTGGATGGAGGGAGGAGCTGGGCTGGGCTGGATGGAGGGAGGAGCCGGGCTGGGCTGGGCTGGAGGGAGGAGCTGGGCTGGGCTGGAGGGAGGGAGGAGCTAGGCTGGGCGGGGCTAAGCTGAGCTGGATGGAGGGAGGAGCCGGGCTGGGCTGGATGGAGGGAGGAGCTGGGCTGACTAGATGAGGGAGGAGCTGGGCTGGGCTGGGCTGGATGGAGGGAGGAGCTGGGCTGGGCTGGGCTGGATGGAGGGGGCTGGGCTGACTGGATGAGGGAGGAGCTGGGCTGGGCTCGGCTGGATGGAAGGAGGAGCTGGGCTGGGCTGGGCTGAGCTGGGCTGGGCTGGCTACCAGGCCATGGTGGGATGTCAGGCACACTTACACGGGGGGTAGGCGTCAAGACGTGCTAAGCCCCTAGGCAGAGCTCCTGCCAGGTTCCTTGGGGCAGGGACCAAGCCTGAGGGAAGACAGAGCACTGGGTGCAGGGTCCCCGGTGGAGGTGGCTGCAGGGAGGTGACTCAGTGGAGGTGGCTGCAGTGGAGGTGGCTGCAGTGGAGGTGCGCAGTGGAGGTGGCTGCAGTGGAGGTGACTGCAGTGGAGGTGGCTGCAGTGGAGGTGACTGCAGTGGAGGTGGCTGCAGTGGAGGTGGCTGCAGTGGAGGTGACTGCAGTGGAGGTGACTGCAGTGGAGGTGGCTGCAGTGGAGGTGGCTGTGGCTCCGGGAGGGGTGGAGGAGCTGAGCCCTGCCGGGCACAGGAGCCGGACTGGGACCAGCCCTGGAGTCCAGCCCCCAGTAGTGCCTGCTGCACCTGCCTCACCACAATGAGCCCACAGCCCCGACAGGAAAGGGCAGACCCCAACCCACCAAGGGGCACAAGGGGAGCATGGAAAGCCTTCTCGCTGACGGCCCCAACATGTGCCTTCCACCAGCCCCGCCCCAGCTGCAATGCAGCCAAGAGGGAACCGTTCATACAACATGGCCTCGTCCTGAGGAGGGTCACGCACCTCAGCCCGCTGTGGTCTACACTGCACATGGCCTCCCCATCTGGGAGGTGGACGCTACGAACAGGGCAGGAACATGGATCCTCCCACCCACATGGCCTGCAGAAGTCACACAGCAGAAGCCGGGAACTGAGCCCAGGTCGCGACGTGTGCACTTTGCTACCAAGCCGCACCCTTCACCTTACACAAAAAAACTTTTAGGGGGCACAGTGATTTGCCTTGTACAATTCCCAGCACCCGCAGGGTCCTCCAAGCCCCACCAGGAGAATCCTGAGCACAGAGTCATCTGAGCACTGCTGGGTGTGGCCCCAAAACAAAAAATCAAACAAAAATTGTCACTTATTGGGGGCCGGAGCGATAACCCAGCGGGTAGGGCATTTGGCTTGCACGCGACCAGCCTGTGCTGGCCTGGGTTCGATCCCCGGCATCCCATATGGTCCCCGAGCACCGCCAGGAGTAATTCCTGAGTGCAGAGCCAGGAGTAACCCCTGAGCATCGCTGGGTGTGACCCAAAAAGCAAAAAAAAAAAAAAAAATTTGTCACTTGTCTTCCCATGGGCACCGGTAACATCTCCATATGTCCTGTGCAAGCAACTGTAGCCCAAGGGCATCTGCTTGCTCCAGGGACAGGAAGAGCCTCAAACCATTCCTTCAGGACATGGGAATGAGGTCCATAATTATTACTGTCTTTTGGCATATCAAATAAAACACGGGTGGCTTGCCAGGTTCTAAACAAAAATTAGTGAAATGAAATTTAAGGGAGTCGGAGCAATACTACAGCAGGGAGGGCATTTGCCTTGCGTGCAGATGACTTGGGTTCAACCCCGGCATCCCATATGGTCCCCTGAGCACTACCAGGAGTGATTCCTGACTGCAGAGCCAGGAGTAATCCCAAGCATCGCTGGGTGTGACCCAAAAGTTAAAAAAAAAAAATTTAAAAATTTAAAAAAGCATTTGAGGGACCAGGACCTTGGGTTTCCCAGAAGAACCTGGGAAGCTGTGACCTCCCACCCTTCATCCAGGGGACGTGCCCACCACTGACCTGGGCCCCAGCGACCACTGTCCCGCCAACCTCGTCTTCATCTTCGCTGCTGTCGCTGCCCGAGTCCTCCAGGCCTGAGAATACGCTGTCGGCACTATCGCTGTCACTGCCAGAGAGCTGGGAAGCAGTGTCAGGTACCAGGCTGGAGGCTGGACCACCAGGGAGCAGAGGCTGCAAGGACGCAGAGCGGGAGCTGAGAGGGGCTTCTCCAGGCCAGCCCATGAGCGAGACAGCGGTGCTAAGGCCGGAACAGGGCCAGAGGGACAGTCATGGAAGTGGAAGTCCCCAGTTGGCCAGGCTGTGAGCCACAGCTGCTGGTTATAGGACAGAGCAGCAGAGGACAGTAGGCTCCACCCTGACTCTACCCCCTCCCAGCCCCCTCCACCGCTGCCTTCCTGTCCCCACTCACATCCCTGACCCCTAACTCTGTCCCTGCCCCTGGCTCTATCCCTGACCCCAGCTCCATCCCCTGACTCACTGGGGAACTGTGAGTGTTGCCCGCCTCCCGAGGACCAAGGCCCCAGGGCACGGATTCGGGGCCTCCCAGTCTAATGACTGGAGAGCGGTGTCCAGCACTCTGGTCCCTGAAGAAGCACTCATAACACATTGGTCCTGGCACTTCGTTAGGTAAACTAGGGGCTGCACAAGCTGTCAGAGTAGGTACCAGGTGCAGAGGATGAGACGCAGCAAGCAAGACCTCCATACACACCCTCCCTCCGAGGCAGACCTGAAAGGTGGGGCTGTGCAGGTTTTGCAGGGCTGCCTACGACCTGGATTTGATGACACCCCACAACAAAGGCCGGGTCGGCCTGGAGCGCAGATAGATTCCAGCCGGCTTTCCCTAGGCTAATGCGGTCTCCACACTGTCTCCAATGCAGCAACAGGGAACAAACATCTAAGCACTCACGAAGCCCCAACCTCAAATCTCTGGTTTGGAAGTCACACCGAGGGGGTGATCCTGACTCTGCACTCAGAGATCACTCCTGCCGGTACTCGGGGGACTCTAAAGGATGTCGACGATCGAACCCGGGTCGCTCGGGTGCAACGCAAGAGCCGACCCGCTGCCCTATCTCTGCAGTCCCTGAACCTAATTCCGGGGCGCACGAGCCAAATGCTGCACGCAGCACCCCCAGACGTGGAAACCATCCTTCCTCCAGCTCCGGCGCGGTAGGACAACACACCACGTGGGGCCCGCGCCCCGGCGCCGCCCCCGACCCCGTGGCCCTGCTCCAGGAAGCCCGCCGGCACCTCCTCCAACTCCGGCTCCAGCCCAGGATCCGCCGACCGCTTCCCGGGCCGCGATCCCGCCGCCGTCGCCCGCCAGCAGCCTTGCGTGCCCGCCATGCTCCCAGGCTGTCCAGGATCCCGTCGCACTTCCGGCAGCGTCCCGGCCGCGTGGGCCTGGGGCGGGGACGACAGGGTCAAAGGACGTGAAGTGGACCAATCGGCGCAGGCGCGCCCTGTGCGAGGGAGGAGCCTCCCGGGAGGACTTCAGGGCGGGCGTGAGGGGGCCTGGGGGAGGAGCCTGCAGGGATGGGGTACGGGCTTGAGGGCGGTTGGGGGCGGGGCCTCTAGGCTTGGTCGAAAGGCGGGGCGCGTAGGCGGTTGAGGCGGAGCCTGCTAACTGAGGGGCGGGGCTGAAGGTGGCGGGGCGGAGTCTCCAGGCTGAAAGGCGGGGCCGGCGTGCGTGCGCGTGCTCGCCGACGCGGACGGGCGGCGCCGGCGGGAGCGAGCGCGTCGAAGATGGCGGCGGCCATGCGAGGCCCCGCGGCCGTGTGTGCGCAGCGGGCGGCGGCGGCACTGCCCGTGCGGCTGCCGCGGCGGCGGCACTAGCCCGGCCCTCGGCCCCCTCGCGTTCGCTCCCTCCGCCTCTCCGCGCCTTTACCGGCATGGATCTGCCCGTGGGACCGGGCGCGGCGGGGCCCAGCAACGTCCCGGCCTTCCTGACCAAGCTGTGGACCCTCGTGAGCGACCCGGACACGGACGCGCTCATCTGCTGGAGCCCGGTGAGGGGCGGGGGGCGCGTGGGGTCGAGGGTTGCCGCCACTCTAGGAGCCCCTGGTGGGATGGGGGCGGGGCGCCCTGACCTCCCTCCCCGCCCCCGCAGGCCGGCAGACCCGGGGAGAGGTGTGCGCGCCTCCTGGGGTCCCGAGTGCCCGTGTGCGCGCTTGCCGGGGTGCCCGGTATGCCCTGGCACACGCGCCTCCTGAGGTGCCCCGTGTGCGCGCCTCCAGGGATGCTCCTTGTTTCTGGGCCCTCGCGCCTTGGGGTGCCTCAGGTGCCGGGCCGTGCGCCTCCTGGGGTGCCCCGTGTGCCGGGTGCGCTTGTCCTAGGAGGCACGTTTCTCAGCCCGTCTGTGAGGAACCTGAGGGTCTGAGTGGGTCGATCTGGCTCTCGCGGGGGCGGGGCAGCTACGGAATTGAGGGTCCCCGGGGTGCCCGGCCGGTGGAATCCTCCCGGGAGCGCTCCGGGGCGGTGGCCGCGGCGGGGAGGGATGGGGACTCTCCCTGGTAAGCGGGTGCGCCCAGCGGCCTCGTTCCCCGCCCTCCCAGGGCCTCTGGGCTCCAGCCTGTTCCGCGTTGCCTGGCAGCGGCTTGTTTACCTGGTGTGACGGACGTGGGAAGAGGCTGAGGAGCGGGAGGTCAGACGTGGAATGTGCTTGCCGGGAGGGAGGCCGCAGCCCCTGAGAGCGCGGCTCTGGGCGCAGAGGCCCAGTCTGATTGGACTTGTTTCTGCCATGGCTGGCCAGTGTGAGTTCCCGTCCTGTCCCTCCTCTTGCCCTGCCTTGTGAATGTACGGTCATCTGGTTTGTGTTCTGGGCCGGGCGGAGCGAGTGCAGGGCGGGACGGTCTCCCCGGACCCCTCTGGGATCAGGGGTCTGGGGGGGTCCCCTCCTTGCCCTCTCAGCAGCCCCAGGCTGGGCTCTTGAGTAAAGGGGGTGGGCGGGCTGCTGGGCACCGGCCAGGCTGAAATGCACACCGACTGCCCTTGAACCTCCAGCCTGTGAACCACCTTGTCGTTCCCCTTCATGGGGCCCCCAGGCTCCGGTGATCGGGTTCCCGCAGCTCGTGTGTGCAGAGATTAAGGTCAGGGCCTCAGTTCGCCTGGCGCCTCTGAATCATCTTTCTGAGCCCTATAGTGGATGGGGATCACACCTGTTGGTGCTGGCGAGGCCAGTGGGGTCCCTGGGAACAGTCAGTTCCCAGGAGTACTCAACCCACAGTCACATGGTGGTCGCAGGGCCCACTGTCAGGACCCAAACCATTTTGTTTATGATATTTATTTACTTTTTTTTTTTTGGCTTTTTTTGCTTTCACCGCCCAGTGATGCTCAGTGGTTACTCCTGGCTCTGTCCCCAGGAGTTCTGGGGAGTACTTCTGGTGAGGTTTGGGGACCATATGGGATGTGAAAATAGGAGCCGGGTCTGCGCATGTGAGGCAGTGGGTATTGTCTCAAGTGGTAGAACACGGGTTTGAGTTTTTCCCTAAGCCCCATGGCTGTGAGGGCCCATCCCTCGTGGTGCTCTGCCGATCACTGTGCATCTGAGTGGGCTTTGGTGCCCTTTCTATAGCACATGGGGGTCGTTTCTGTGTTGGCAGAGAGTGGGGCAGGCGTGTGGCCCTGCCGTCTGCTGTCTCCTGCCCTGCTTTTCTTTCTTGCCATCCTGTGTGCTGCCAACTCTTTCCCTGTCTGCGAAGTTCAGACCTGAGCTCGCAGTCGTCCAGTTCCACACTGGGAGTGGCCTGCCTACACCAGGTTGTATCCTGGCACCGCCCTTGGAAAAAAAGAAATGAGGGGACTGGAGCGATAGCACAGCGGTTAGGGCGTTGCCTTGCATGTGACCCAGGTTCGATCCCGGCATCCCATATGGTCCCCTGAGCACCGCCAGGAGTAATGTTTGAGTGCAGAGCCAGGAGTAACCCCTGAGCATTGCCGGGTGTGACCCAAAAAGCAAAAATAAAAAGCAAATAAAGAAAAAAGAAATGGGGGTCACGGCGTTGGGCTGTGTCTGCGACAGTGGGGCACGGACTGGGCTTGTGCGGAAAAGGGTGCTTTGCCAGGTGTGGCATGACAGAGCCCGTGGTAGGTGAGTAGATGCCTGCAATGGAAAGAGGAAGAGGAGGATAGGAAGATGGGCCTGGGGCTGCTGTGCTGTTTGTTTGGGGTCCCCCAACTCCACATGACCCCCAGCACCGCCATGAGAAGTAAAAAGTGGGGGAAAAAAATAGGTAAAACTAGGAAGAAGGGGGCTGGAATGATAGTCCAGCGGGTAGGGCATTTGCCTTGTACGCAGCCAGCCCATGCCAGCCCGGGTTCAATCTCCGGCATCCCATATGATCCCCCAAGTACCACCAGGAGTAATTCCTACCAGGAGTAATTCCTGAGCGCAGAGAAACCCCTGAGCATCGCCGGTGTGACCCAAAAAAGCAAAAAAGAAAAAAAACTAGGAAGAAGGGCCGGAGCGATAATCCAGCGGGGAGGGCGTTTGCCCTGCATGTGGCCCACCGGGTTCAATCTCCGACATCCCATATGGTCCCCCTAGCACCACCGCCAAGAGTAATTCCTGAGTGCAGAACCAGGAATAACCCCGAGCATCGCAGAGTGTGACCCAAAAAGCAAAAAATAAAATAAGACAAGGAAGAAAATCACAGAAATCTGAAATTGGGGCCAGTGAGTCACTATAATGGTAATGGTGTTTGTCTTGGATGTGTCTGACCCAGGTTTAATTCCTGGCACTGCCAGGCAGAATCCCTGAGCAGTGCTAAAGTGACCCAATAAGCCTTAAAATAAATGAATGAATGAAGGAAGGAAGGAAAAGAAAGTAAAATCTGGAATTGAAAATGGTAAGAAAAAATAATTCAGAATTTAATTCTCCTAATTGATGAATAAGAGCATTCTCTCGTGATGTGGCAGATGCGGTGAAAGGGGCAGGATCACTGACAGGGAAGAAGTGAGGTAGGGAGACCCGTAGCCTCAGGAAGAGAGCAGGCGAGCAAGTAGGGCCATGACCTTGCTTGGCTTAGAACTCAGCCGTCAAAGGGAGTGCTTTCTTCGTCATAAATCTTGCCTGACAGAGAGATAGGAAAGCAGGGAGGGTATTTACCTTGCATGTGGCTGACCCAGCTTCCATCTGCAGCATCCCATATGGTCCCTCAAGAACCGCAAGGGAGTAATTCTTGAGTGCAGAGCTAGGAAACCCCTGAGAATCGCTGGGTGTGACCCAGAAAAACAAAATAAATAATAAATCTTGCCCAAAAGGAGCATCTGGGACTCCAAGAACCGGGCATGTGCTTCCGTGCTTCATGTGCTGGGAGGCCAGACCTACACCCAACCAACCCGTCAGGGATCCCCAGACCAAACCAAGAGCATCTTCTCAGCAGAAGAGGGACCTGCAGGGCCTGCAACTTCGTGGACATTTTCAGATGTTGGTAGAAGAGTTAAAACCCTTCACGGACTTTCTCAAAGGAGTCCAGCAGCCCCAGAAAACTGCAGACCAGTAATGTTCGTCTGCAGTCTGGGAGCAGCCCAGCCTCAGAGGCCGCCACGGCCGTGTCGACCCCCTGGTGTCCACTGTGGCGCACTGGTCTATCTAGTACAAGAACAAGTGACTGGAGCCGGAGCAATAGCACAGTGGGTAGGTCGTTCTCCTTGCACACAGCCAACCCAGGTTCAATCCCCAGCATACCATAGTGTCCCCAAGCACCACCAAGAGTAATTCCTGAGTGAAATTACTGGAGCCAGAGTGAAATTAGTGATGAGTAATCATCAGGAGTACCCCTGAGCATCTCTGAGTGTGACCCAAAAAGGAAAAAAAAAGGACGAGTGACTAAAGGTGGCGAATGTGATGATAGCACAGCAGGGAGGGCACTTGCATATGGCCAGCGCAGGTTTTATCCCTAGACCCCAAGTCTACCCCAAGCCTGCCAGGAGTGATCCCTGTGTGCAGCTCATGGAGTAACCCTTTGTGCCACCGGGTGTGGCCCAAAATTTAAACAAGAAGAAAAACCATGAGTGATTCAAGTTCAGACATTGCTTTGCAGAGAAGGAGATGCAGTAGGTATGTGAAACCCAAGAAGTTCACAAAAACACACCACTGGGCCCCGAGCAACAGGACAGTGGGGGAGAGGGCTTGCCTTGCTAATGGCCAACCTGAGTTTGATCCCCGACACCCCATATGATCCCTTGAGCACCGTTGGTGTAGGCCTAAAACAAAAATCTCACTCAACTAAAGACGGGTTCTTTCAGGCTTCCAGATCACTAGGGACAGGCTGTGGAGCTGCACATACGATTTGCAGGAAGGTTCCAGATCTGCGACCCAGGAAGCTATCCTTGCTGCCCTGGAGCACTGGGGCTTCCCCCCCACCCCCAGCCCCTCCAGCTGCTTTTCTGCTCCCATGTGTGCGCAACCACACCTGGTGTGTCTCCAGAGCCATCGGGTGTTCTGGGGAGCCTCCACACAGTTCGTTGTAGCATCTTTTTTTTCCCCTTGCTTTTTGGGTCACACCTGGCGATGCTCAGAGTTACTCCTGGCTCTGCTCTCAGAGATTACTCCTAGCAGTGCTCGGGAACCCTAAAGGATGCTGGGATTGAACCCAGGTCAGCCGCATGCAAGGCAGATGCCCTCCCCGCTGTGCTATTGCTCCGGTTCCCCCTCCCCCTTGTGACTTGTTCATTTATGCCACAAGGCTGCTGAATTCAGCAATCCCCTGACAGTGTGCTTGGGCCTGAGGTGTGTGCCCGGTGCTCAGCTCCCTTAGCTGCTTATTCGCATCTGAGGCACCCCCAGAACCCAGCTTCTTAAAGCACCGTCATGTTACTCAGTCATGTAATTTTGTAAAGTGTGTTTTAGGGACTGGAGCCGTAGCACAGCGGGGAGAGCACTGACCCTATAGGGAATAGCCTGGGTTTGGTGCCCGGCATCCCATAGGGTGGTCCCCAGCCCACCAGGAGTGATTCCCGAGTGCAGAGCCCAGAGTGATCCTTGCACACCACTGGTGTGGCCCAGCCTGGAGCATCAGTGGACAGAGTACTGTGGACAGAGTGCTGTGCTCATCCCTGAGCCCTGAGTCCACCAGGCGTGGGCTGCACTTGGCTGTCCTTGTCCTTATGAGCAAGCTGCAACTCTGTAGGGCTGCTGGCTACCAGGCCACTCCCAGCAGCTTGGGGATGGGTCAGCCCAGCCTGTCCCTCTGCTCACTCAAGAGTCAGCTCCCCTGCACTTGGCCTCCCACCTGGGCCTCTCCTGGCCTGGCTGCTGAAAGTTAAAGGGGTGAAGCAGTGACCGCCCCTCTGGCCCTTGATTGGAGCTTGAGAATGTGCATCCAAACTTTACCCCCTCAGTTCCCACATTGCTGTGTGCAGTGTGACACTAAGGAGGGCAGGTTTGCCGAGGAGGGCAGGTGTGCGCCAAGGAGGGAAGATGTGTGCCGAGGAGGGCACGCATGCACCGAGGAGGGCAGGCGTGCGCTGAGGAAGGCAGGTGTGTGCTTAGGAGGGCCGGTGTGCTCCGAGGAGGGCAGGTGTGCGCCAAGGAGGGAAGATGTGTGCCGAGGAGGGCAAGTGTGCTCCAGGAGGCCAGGTGTGCTCTGAGGGAGGAGGAGGGCAGGTGTGCTCTGGAGGAGGAGGGCAGGTGTGCTCTGAGGAGGAGGGCAGGTGTGTGCCAAGGAGGGCAGGTGTGCTCCGAGGAGGGCAGGTGTGCACCGAGGGCAGGTGTGCTCTGGAGGAGGAGGGCAGGTGTGTGGCTGGGCAGATGTGGCAGGAAGCCAGGTGCAGGGTGAGGTGTGTGGCTGGGCGGCTGTAGTGGCCCAGGATACAATTGGGTTTTTTTCGTGAATTATGCCTGAGGTAGTTTCTCCCGCTGCTCCTGTGTCCCAGGAGGCGCACCTGTGCTCTCAGGGACAGTTTGTGCTTTGTATTTTTTCCTTTTCTGGCTTGGGAGCCAGAGGGCAGTGCCCAGTGGGATTGGGGCACGCAGAGCCGAGGCTGGCGTGGAGACCAGCGTCTTCTCAGGGTTTTCACGGACACGTGGAAACTGTTCCCGCTCTGAGCAGCTCTGAGGCTGTTCCACCCATAGGGGACATTAGGGGAGCAGGTCACGCGACTGAGGCCCCGTGCTGCACTTTATTACAGTGAGGAGGGCACTGGCCTTGCACACAGGTTCCACCCGCGCCCCATATGGTCCCCTG
Source organism: Cryptotis parvus (assembly GCA_021461705.1). Lineage (NCBI taxonomy): Eukaryota > Metazoa > Chordata > Mammalia > Eulipotyphla > Soricidae > Cryptotis > Cryptotis parvus. The sequence continues at coordinate 21,433 of JAJIBD010012031.1, forward strand.
AGCACTGCCGGGTAGGTTGCTCTTTGGGTTTTCCTGGGCATGCCCCTTCACACTGGCGGGAGTTTGTGGTTGGACTCCCAAGGAAGCAGCTCTGGGTTGCCGAGGTGGCCCCATGTGGGGGAGCGGGTCTGGGGGTCTGGCCTTGCATGACGGCCCCGTATCCCACAGAGTGGGAGCAGCTTCCACGTGCTGGACCAGGGCCAGTTTGCCAAGGAGGTGCTGCCTAAGTACTTCAAGCACAACAACATGGCCAGCTTCAGTGCGCCAGCTCAACATGTGTGAGTTTCAGGGCATGGGGGCGGGGGCACAGCCACCGTGCAGCCCGCAGCACCCTCTGCCCTCGCCCATCGTGTGCAGACGGCTTCCCGGAAAGTGGTGCACATCGAGCAGGGGTGGCCTGGTCAAGCCCGAGCGCGACGACACCGAAGTTTCAGCACCCCTGCTTCCCTGCTGCCAGGAACAGCTGCTGGAGAACATCAAGCGGAAGGTGACCAGTGTGAGTCCATGGCCTGCCTCCACTGCGGTGGGCTCTTCCTGGGACCCAGGGGCCCCAGGCTCACAAGTCCCTTCACTGACCCCACAGCTTCCGTTTCACCTCACTGACCTCCGGGACCCAGGTGTGCCCTTGCTGACCTTACTGACCCCAGGTGTCCCCTCGTTGGCCCCAGGTGTCCACCCTGAAGAGCGAGGACATCAGGCTCCGCCAGGACAGCGTCACGAGACTGCTGACAGACGGCAGTTGATGAAGGGGAAGCAGGAAAGCATGGACTCCAAGCTCCTGACCATGAAGCAGTAGGTGGCTTTATGGAAACACTGGAAACACCCCTCAGCCTCGGGACCCCCAGTCATGCCCCTGACTTTCTTCTCGGCCTCATGGGTGTCCTTGCACTGCGGGAGCCTGGGCAGGAGCTGTGGGTCTCAACTGGGCAGCCCAGGATCCCGTGTGCCAGCCCTCGCGCTGACGCGCCCTTTCTCCTGCAGCGAGAACGAGGCGCTGTGGCGGGAGGTGGCCAGCCTGCGGCAGAAGCACGCACAGCAGCAGAAAGTGGTGAACAAGGTGCTGCGGGCAGCTGGCCGGGGCACAGGATGGGGCCACGTGGTACCCCCACTCACCCGCCCTCTCACCCACCCACAGCTCATCCAGTTCCTCATCTCGCTGGTGCAGTCCAACCGCATCCTGGGGGTGAAGAGAAAGATGTGAGGCCCAGGGCGCCCTCGGCACAGCCCAGCCCCAGCCCGGGGCCTGGTGGGGCCTGGGGAGCCGCTAACTGCCCCCTTCCCGCAGCCCCCTGATGCTGAACGACGGCAGCCCAGCGCACGCCATGCCCAAGTACAGCCGCCAGTTCTCCCTGGAGCACATCCACGGCCCTGGCCCCTACTCGGTGAGCGCCGGCCAGGGCAGGGCTGCGGGGGTCGAGGCTCACAGCCCACCCACCACCTCCCTCCGCCGCAGGCATCCTCCCCCGCCTACAGTGGCTCCAGCCTCTACTCCCCAGACACGGTGGCCAGCTCCGGGCCCATCATCTCCGACATCACCGAGCTGGCCCCCAGCAGCCCTCTGGCCTCCACAGGCAGAAACCTAGAGCAGAGGTGAGGCCGCACGCCCGTGTCGGGAGAAGGGGGTCCCAAGACACCTGCTGACGCCCTCCCTGTGTGCAGGCCCGTGATGCGGGTCAAGGAGGAGCCCCCCCAGCCCACCTCGAAGCCCACGGGTGGAGGAAGCCAGCCCCAGGCGCCCGCCTCTGTCGTGGAGACGCCCCTGTCCCCCAGCACCTTCATCGACTCCATTCTGCGTGAGAGCCAGCCAGCCCCCGCTGCCTCCGCAGCACCCCTCCCAGAGGCCCGCTCGCCTGCTCCCCCGCGGCCCCCGAGAAGTGCCTCAGTGTCGCCTGCCTCGACAAGTGAGTGATAGTGCCCACCAGGGTGCTCCAGGGGGAGGAGCGGGTGTGGCACAGCTTTGGCACCTGCCATGCTGCCCTTAAGATGCCCCAGGTTGGGCCGGAGTGATAGTCCAGCGCGCGGCGTTTGCCTTGCACGCGCCGGCCTATGCCGCCTGGGTTCAATCCCCAGCATCCCTGAGCACCGCCAGGAGTAACCCTGAGCATTGCCGGGTGTGACCCAAAAAAGAAAAAAAAAAAGATGTCCCAGGTTGGCACGAGGGGCACATACCCATTTTTTTGGTGTCTGCCTCCCCTCACCCCCATAAGGCCAAGTCCAGCCTGACCCTGGTCCCCATGTTCCGCCACACTGAGTAACCCCTGTCCATCTTGCTTCCCATACCAAGACCAGGGGGCCGGGTGGATGTCCAGCCCCTGCCCGCACACTTGCCCCAGCCTAGGGAGGACCTGGGGTGCTCCCTCACCTGTCTGTCCACACTGGTCAGGACGGAACTCAGTGACCACTTGGACGCCATGGACTCCAATCTGGACAACCTGCAGACCATGCTGACCAGCCACGGCTTCAGCGTGGACACCAGCGCCCTGCTGGATGTGAGTGCTGCCCTCCCCCTCCACCCGCCCCTGCTGAGCTTGACTCCACCCCCTCACCCCCTGGCCCCTGCTGAGCCTGACTCTACCCCCCACCCCTCAGCTGTTCAGCCCCTCGGTGACGGTGCCCGAACTGAACCTGCCCGACCTCGACAGCAGCCTGGCCAGCGTGCGAGGGGGGGTGGGGTGGGGGGGCGGCGGCATGCGGGACCCTCACTGTGCCCCTCCCGCCCACAGATCCAGGAGCTCCTCTCTCCCCAGGACCCCCCAGGCCCCTGGAGACTGACCACAGCAGCCCGGACTCAGGTGAGCCCAGCTACCAGTCCCCCCTCCCACCCAGCCCCTCTGCCCGCCCACCCCACCCCACGCCTGACTTGCTCCGCCACAGGGAAGCAGCTGGTGCATTACACTGCACAGCCCCTGTTCCTCCTGGAACCTGGCTCCGTGGACGTGGGGAGCAGTGAGCTGCCGGTGCTCTTCGAGCTGGGTGAGGGCTCGTGCTTCTCGGAGGCAGATGACTACACAGACGACCCCCACCATCTCCCTGCTGACAGGCTCCGACACCCCCAAGGCCAAGGACCCCACTGTCTCCTAGAGACCTCGGGGGCAGCTGGAGACCCCCGTCGGCTGCAAGGGCCCCATCTTGTGCCACCCGGGCTGCCCAGAGCCCCACAGCCACGCGTGCAGCGGCTGCAGCTATTCAGAGGCTCGGATTTTGGATTTTCCCACAGCACCCCCTTCCCTGTAGAGACGCACGGACAATGGGACAGCAGAGATCTATAAAGAATGGGCTTAGCACTCCAGTGTGTCGCCTCCGTCCCTGCACTGGGCCCCTGGCTGCTAGAATTGAGCATGTGGGCAGGCAGGTGCCATCTCCAAACACACAGAGCTTGACTGGAACTGGGACTGGGCTCCCCGCCAGTCTCCCACCTGGCTGTTGCATGGCTCACACAGGCCCCGGCTGCCTCTTGTCCTCACCAGCACCCTGAGGGAAGGCTGGCCACAGCTGCAGTGGAGGGCTCAAGTATGCTGCCCGCCAGCACCTGGGCCCCCCACAGGGCACCGTGGTTCACCACCTCCCACCAGCCCAGACTCCAGCCAGCAGGCTGAGGTGGTTACTCTGGACAGCACTTTATTGATTACATGGCCAGGATCAGCCATGACTCCAAGGGATTGGGCTGCCATCGCAGGGTCAGAAAGGTGCCCCATAGGGGCCGAGAGGAGCAGGGAGCCTCAGGCCCCTGTGGCCGGGCCTCATAGTTGAGCACGTAGTAGTCGTGGACGTACATAAGCACAGCAACCGGCTGCCCAATGATGAGCGAAAGCCACACAGCTGCGTTGCCGTAGTTGCCCCCGGAAGAAGCGGCCGATGATCCAAGCCAGTGGGATCTGGGGACACAGGCAGGTCAGTGAGCGTGTGGGTGAGGGGCACAGCTCCCGCAGGGCAGGGTCTCGGCTCACCTGTGCCATCATGCCCGTGAAGGCCCACAGGCGGAACATGCGCAGCGGGATGCTCACCAGGTACTGTGGGCACAGGGGCAGATCAGGGCCTGGTTAGCACCCAGCCTGGGAGGGCCGCCAAGAGGGAGGGCACACTGACCTCGTGGAAGAAGGCCGAAGCCAGGAACACCCCAACCTGGGCCACACACTTGCTGCTGCCACGGCGGAGCATGGGTTTGTAGAAGTGTCTGCAGAGGCCACACAAGCCATCACCGCGTGCTCTCCACGTGGCACGCACTGACAAGCAACCCAGGGACCACCACGCCCTGCCCACCTAGAACACCACTTGTGCACAGGGGATGTTCCAGTTCTGCCAGAAGTAGGTGATGGACTCAGAGTTCCTGTGTGACACAGAGGAAATGAGATCACACCCTGGCAGCCCGGCCCTACCCACCACTTGCCACCAGTCCCAGCCCTACCCAACACTCACCACCAGTCCGGTAGAACTCGCGGTCTCCAAACTGCATGAGCCTCAGCCACGGCATTGAGACACGAGTGGAAGAGCCAATAGAAGAAGATGAGCCAGATGAGGTGATTGGGGATCTGTGGAGACAGCCCAGTTTACACAGCACTCCCTTAAACATACCTCCCTCCCCCCCACCACACACACACACACACAGAGTCCAGCACTCACCGCCAGCTTCAGGAGTCGCCCGATGATACGGGAGTAGTCCATGTCCTGTGAAAACAGGCCTCAGCAGGTGCAGAGCCCCGGCCCTGACCCCTGAGGGGGACCCCACACTCACCTTGAACGGCTTCATGGAGTTCTGGATGGTGGGGACCATCCACTGCAAAGGAGGGGCCATGTCAGAGCTGGCACCAACCCCTCTCCCCACCCCTTGCACCCACCTCCTCACCTGCTGGATAAGCCCCACCAGGAGCTGGGTGAAGAAGAGCTGAAGGAAGCAAAAGCAAAAAGCTGAGCACCCCCCAGGGCCGGCACCCTGCAGCCCCGCACCTCCTCAGCTCACCATCTCCAGGATCCTCCTCAGCAGGAAACGCTTACGGATACGTGGGGAGCGAGGGAAGTTGAGCTCCGTAACACAGGGTGGGGGCAAAGAGGAAGTAGTAGAGATCTGCAAGGGGAACACAGGCTGAGGGGAGGGTAGCACACGGGCACAGGCCCCGCACCACAGGCTGAGGGCACACAAGCACAGGCCCTGCACCCTGCCAGGGCTCACCTCGGTAGTGCAGGTTATCGGGGTACTCCACAATGTGCTGGGCACTGCCCCCATTGGCCTTCTTGCTGGAAGCAGCTGTGAGCAAGTGGAGAGGAACTAGTGGGTAGGCAGGGGGTGAAAGGCGAGTGCAGCCTGCCCACCCCACCCAGCCCTGGGCAGCCCCTCACCAGCCTTGGCCTTGCCCTGTGTCCTGCGCTCACGGCACCACAGGTTGACTTGCCGGTAGGAGAAGAGCTTGAGGAAGAGGATGGTGTAGACCAGCAGAGCCAGCACGGAGCCCACTGCAGGGGGGTGAGGGAAGCTCAGTCCCGGCCCCCACTACACCTGCGGGAGAGCTGGGAGCAGGGGTGGGGGCCAACCTGGAGTGATGGACTCCAGCAGGAAGGCCACGGCAGCTGGGAGGCAGAGGATGGCGGCCAGGTTGGCTGTGTGCAGCAGCAGCCCCGCCTGTTCCGTCAGGGCTCCCTGGGGGACACTCTTGTCAGCAAAGGGTCTTCCTGAGGAAGGGCCGGCAGGCCTGGACACCTCAGTCCCAAGGGCTATCCCTGCTTACCACAGCCAGACGCTTCTCCACCCGAACGCAACCACAGCAAACACATTGGCCACTGAGGACACAAGCACCAGGGGCAAGCTCAGCCTCAGCAGCCTGGCAGCGGACAGCCCCCGAGCCCCCAGTGAGCCCCCCACTCACCAAGGATCAGGCACAGGGCAGGCCAGCTGTAGGGGTTCTTCAGGAAGAGCGACAGCACCTGGATGGGGTCCACCAGGATGCCGTACCTGCAGGGAGCAGGGTGCTGGGCTCAGGGCGGGAGGGCGGGGCGGGGGGGGTGGGGCAGGGCCTGGCGAAGACACTCACTTGATGAGGTTCTCTAGAAACAACCGTGCATTGCTCAGGATCTGGGAGGGAGAGGGTCCCCCGTCAGTGCGGCCCCCCACCCGCACCTCAACGAGGCACCACTTCCTGCACCCGAGCCCACAGACACCTGTGGCCTCTCACTGGCCAGAGCTGCTGCTGGACTTGCCCAGCTGGAGAGCAGAGCAGGCCAGGGGCCCACAGGTGTAGACAGGCAGGCAGGCAGGCAAACCGGACACCACCTCCTGGGCCAGCTGTGCGCCCCTGGCCGTCCCTCCCCACTCCGAGGTTGAGGGAACAGGTAACCTGGGAGCATGGCAGCTGGGGGCGCTGGGGGCCTGTCCGCTGGGGCGTAGCAGGAGAGGTCAAAGGGCTGAAGGGCTCCTGCCACATCAGCCAGCAAGAGGTGGTGGCATCTGCCCCGCCCACACCCGGCCCCAGCATTCCGCGACTCACCTGGGGTCAGGGTGTGGGCAGGAAGCCGCCCAGAGATGGGCTAGTGGGGCTCAGGGAGGCTTGAGGACCCCATAAAGCCACAAAGCCACTGCCGAGTCCCAGCCTGTCACTGTCACAAGCCCCCAACCCTCCCCAGGCCCAGGCTGCACCCGGCTGGCACAAGGCATGCGGTTGTCGGGTATCCCCAACTTACCAGCATCACCACACACCAATTCAAGATGCCACGGTAATTGCTAAAGCCGCTGTCAGAGCTGAACAGAGAGTCCTGCAGGCGGTGGCACCTGGCAGGGCAGAGACAGTGCCCCTCAAGCCACAGCCTCCCACCCTCACCTGCCATCCAGTCCAGGACGGTTCTCCACCCCAGCAGCCTGACACTGCCAGGCAGGAGCCAAGCCGGGAGCTGGGACGAGCAGCCACCATGCCCCTGTGCTGGGCCCACAGAAAATACAGCCCTGGGGCGGAGCGATAGCCCAGCGGGTAGGGCGTTTGCCTTGCACACGGCCGGCCTGTGCCGGCCGGGTTCGATCCCCGGCATCCCATATGGTTCCCGAGCACCGCCAGGAGAAATTCCCTGAGCAAAGAGCTAGGAGTAACCCCTGAGTATCGCCGGGTGTGACCCAAAAAGAAAAAAAAATACAGCCCTAACCCGGAGGACCCCAGCACACTGGGTGGGATGTAGCCCTGCCAAAACACCACCCCTTCCCCAAATCGCAGACCCAAACAAGCACATGGACGAAAGTCACAAGTATGGCCTATGCCACCAGGGGCTCCCACTAGTGTTGGGAAGCAAGTGGGCATGGGAGCAGCCCCTCACGGCAGGCAGGAGGGCCAAGCCCAACCACCGCTGCCACCAGGAAGCCCCACTGCATTGAGCAAGGCCAGAGTTTGGTAAGAAGCCGGATCCCTCCGCCACTCACACATCCGCCACCTCACCGGGCGGGACTCCCCCACTGGCAGTGGTGCCACACCCTCCACTGTCAGGGCCAGCTGGGGCACAGGGCAGGTAACTCTGGCCTCCCTCCTGGTCCCACCTGTCTGGCATCATGGCCCCCCAAGCTCCCCAACCCGCAGGTCCCCTGAGCCTCCAAGCCCCCTCTGCTTTACCGGGAGACCACACAGTGCCCCCAGGAAGGACAGTGTCAGCCCAGACACTCACTTGCACGGAGACCCCTGGGACCACTCCTGATAAGCATCTCCACAGCCTGGCATAGTGCACAGGGAACTAACCCAGAGCTGGACTCGGGGCTGCGGTCAGTCATCCCACCGGGCAGAGCCCTCCCATGGGCAGAGGACACCTGCCCACAGGGGCACAGCCAGCATCAAGGGGCATGCTGCCCACACACTCCCTCCATCAGTGCAGAGAGGTCAGGCCAAGAGGGCATGGGGAAGACCAAAAAGGCCGAGCCCCAAGACAAAGTGGGGAGTGGCCCTGGGGGCAATGTTTGAGGCTCAGCCAGAGGGATCCCAGACTCTCCTCCAACCAGATACCTGCTCTGGGGGACTCAGCCCCACTAGCCACCTGTGCTGCATAGAGATGGCCCCACCTCCTAGAACAAGGGACTACTTAGCAGGGGCAGCCCTCTGGGGGCTCCGCCTTTAGCTGCCCCTTTGCTCACCCCAAGCCTGCGGCTAGAATTATCTTATCTCCCAGGTGGACTCTGAGCACCCTGCAAGGAAGCTCCTGGATCCCAGACAAGCCTGTGCCAAGGCGACCTGCCACACACTTCCTCCTAGGGCTCCTGGGACACCTGTCCCCCTCCGTCCTGTCTCCCGAACCCCGGGCTGCCACTCCACCCCTGTCCCCTCGCACCCCAGGGCAGCTGCCCCCCCCCGCCCTGTACCTCAGCACGCCGAGCAGCTGCCCTCGCCTTGCTCGCCAGCACCCCCGAGGAGCCGCCGCCCCCACCCTGTCCTCCAGCACCCCGGGCAGTCACCTCCCCGCCCTGTCCCCAGGACCACGGGCAAGTCGCCCCCGCCCCGTCCCCAGCACCCCGAGGAGCCGCGTCCCGCGTGCCAGCTCCGACCCCCGGCAGCCTCCCTCCCTCCCTAGCCCCGACCCAAGACAGTGTTCTGGACGCCCCCGCCTCCCTACGCCCGCGGGGGTGACCTTGGCAATCGGCCCCCGGGGGCCCCCAGCCTCAGTTTCCCGGCCGGAGCCCCAGAGCCCCGGGCCGTGCTCGTGGAGCCCGCAGGCCGACGACCACTCCCGGGCTCCGGGGCGTGGCGCAGTCAGCGCAGTCCCAGGACAGGCGCAGAAGTTCGGGCTCGGGACTCCGCTACCTCAGGTCCCAGTGGCCGCTGCCGACGTCCGCGTCGCCGCCCTTGTCCTTGTCCGGGGCCGGCGCCCGCGCCTCGCCCCCGGCGCCCGCGTCCTGCACCTCCGCTTCCGCCGCCGCGGGGCCTCCCGCCGCCCTGGCTCGAGGGCCGCGACCCGGTTCTCCGGCGCCGGGAGCCCGCGCCGCCGCGCTCGCCCATGTCTCAGCCTGCAGCCGGCCGCCGCCGAAGTGGCGGCCCGAGGCCCGCGGCCCCCGCCTCCGGACCCTCGGCCGGGCCAACACCGCCGCCGCCCCCTGCCGGCCTCCGTAGCCCGCCCGCCCGCTGAGCGCCGACGCCCGCGGCCAGGGAGCTCCCGGGCCGCTAACTGGCCGCCGGCCGCTGTGCACAGCCATTTGTAGTCACGGCCTCGCGGGGCACGCCGGGAATCGTAGTCCTCGTGGTCGCACGGCACCTTGGGAACTGTAGTTCTGTGGCCCGCGAAAAGCACCGTGGGAGTCGCGGCGCCCGCGTCAGTCCTTGCCCTTTGGTAAGACTTGGAGCCCGTTGACCCCGCGGGCATTTCTCGGACAACCGGTCTCCCGCCTTAGCACGTTATCAACCCAGGCTTCCGCAGCCCTTATGCCCCTGCGGAGCTTGAGGAGAGGCAGCTGGTTTAAGAGTTGGGCCGGAGCGATAGTCCAGCGGGTAGGGCGTTTGCCTTGCACGCGGCCGGCCATACCGGGTCCGATCCCCGGCATCCCATATGGTCCCCCCGAGCACCGCCAGGAGTAATTCCTGAGTGCAGAGCCAGGAGAAACCCCTGAGCATCGCCGGGTGTGACCCAAAAAAGCAAAAAAAAAAAAAAAGAATCGCCCGTCAAGGTGTCCGGAGAAACTAGTACAGGGGTTAAAGCGCTTGCCCTACACAGGGCTGCCCCACCTGGAATGATTCCTGAGCGGAGTCAGGAGTAAGCCCTGGACACTACCGGAAAAGAAAGATTTAAAGTTACCTCTGGAGGGCCGGGAGATAGGACAAGAGGTAAGATAAAGGCGCTTGCCACGGACAGGTTGCATCCTCGGCATCCCCTATGTCCCCCACAAGCATCGCCAGGAGTGATACCTGAGTTGCAAAGCCAGGAGTAAGTCCTGAGTAAAACCTGAACATAGCCAAGTGTGCACCCCCACCCGCTAAAAAAAAAAAAGAAAAATTACCTCCGGATTGCCCCACATCCTTTTTTTTTCCTCTGAGTCACATTTGGCAATGCTCAGGGTTACTCCTGGCTCTGCACTCAGGAATCACTGCTGGCAGTGCTCGTGGTTCTGAACTCAGGAATCAATCCTGGCAGTGCTTGAGGAACCATAGGGGATGCCGGGATCAAACCCGGGTAGGCCACAACAAGGCAAATGTCCCACCCACTATGCTATCGCTCTGCCCCCACACCCTTTTCACACCAGCAGGAGTGACTCCTGAAGGAACCCTCCTTTTTTTTTTTTTTTTTTTACTTTTTGCTTTTTGGGTCACACCCGGCAATGCTCAGGGTCACTCCTTGCTCTGCACTCAGGAATTACTCCTGGCGATGCTCAGGGGACCATATGGTATGCCGGGATCAAACCTAGGTAGGCCACATGCAAGGCAAACACATTACCCGCTGGACTATCGCTCCGGCCGGAATGACCCCTCCTTAACCCCTACTAGTCCCCCAGCAATGCTGGGTATAGCCTAAATCCCTTAATCCCCCCCCCAAAACACCTGGGAAGCTGGGAATGCGCTCAACAGGTGGGAGTGGACCTGTAGTCAGCACACACATGACTGCACCTCCAGGGGCTACCCACCAACCACTGAGCCACTCTTGCCAGAAATTGGGGAGCACTACTTAGAGTGGGCACCAGAGGTCAAGGCTGCTGCGTCATCACTGCGCACTGATGCACAGTGATCACCCAGACCTGAAGCCACCCTAACGTGCATGATAACCACTCAGTGTATGTATTGCAAACTACAACTTGCAAAAGGAGAGAGAGAGAGAGAAGAGAGAGAGAGAGAGAGAGAGAGAGAGAGAGAGAGAGAGAGAGAGAGAGAAGTGCCTACTATAGATAGGGGAGGGAATCTGTGGACATTGGTGGTGGTGGAGCTATGGGTGCTGCAACACTGTATGGCTGAAACCAGTCAGCCCTGCCACTCCAATGATGGCTCCTAGTGTGTGACGTCTTGGTGACATTCCTGCAGCTAGTGGGTATTTTCTTTTTTTTTTTTTTTTTGCTTTTTTTGGGTCACACCCGGCATTGCTCAGGGGCTTCTCCTGGCTCTGCATTCAGGAATTACTCCTGGCGGTGCTCGGGGGACCATATGGGATGCCAGGGATCGAACCCAGGCCAGCACAGGCCGGCAGTGTTCAAGGCAAATGCCCTACCCACTGGACTATCGCTCCGGTCCCAGGTATTCTTGAGTAGAGGTCCAGCCTGACACCTGGAGCTGGGTCACTAGTGCTTTGAGCAGCTTTGAGCTGACTGGCCGGGAGAGTCACAGGTCGGGCCCGACTCTTCCTGACAGCATCCCTCTGTTGACAGGGAGGTCTGGGCATTCCTTTGTTGACAGGGAGGTCCTGAGCATCCAGGAGCTAGAGGCATTTCCGAGTACTGACAGGTGGAGTTGAAGGATCTAGGGAGACATAGGAACAGCTGATGTGTGGGGAGCCCAGGGGCCAGAAACTAGCTTGCTTCTCTCCAATGGGGAGCTAGGATGGGGGGTGGCCTGAGAGAGCACATCTGTCAATAGCTTGAGCAGGGGCGAGTCCCTTAATGATCAGAATCAGAGCTCATCCAGGAGATGCATCAGACCATAGGCAGTGAGAGAAGGTCACAACTTCCCTTTATGGGAGTTGGGAGGCTGGAACATGACCACAAGTCAAAGGGGTGACCATGTTGTGAATACCCCTGCAGGGACCAGAGATCATCCAAGTTATGGGCCTGTGTGTGTGGGTAGCATCGAGGGAGCTTTTTTGGGGCAGAGCATAGGGACAACCCCTTAGCAGGCAGGAACCTCTAAGACAGGAGTTGAGACTCATTGTTACCAGGGCTTCAGACCAGGAAGGTGGCCAGAGCAACGAGTCAGGCTTAAGCCCTGAGCATGGCTGGGTGTGACTCAAAAACAAACAAACAAAAAAAGAAAAGGTCCTCAAGATATATGAGCTGGCAGGCATAAAGGTGTGTGTGCAAAGGGTGGCCAAGAGCCCAGCATGCTTCCTGGGAACCACTGACCCACAGGGTCCCAGGAAGGAAGGGGCTGGAAGGGGTGGGGTTGTTAGAAAGGGCCCCAGACTAAGACTAGACCTGAGGCACCACTGTCCGTGTGTAGAAGTCTCTTAGGGTATAGCCTACAGAGACCTTTCATTCATGGGACAGAGGGGTCAGCAGTCTGTGCCATTTAGTTTTGTTTTTGGGGGTGTTTTTTTTCACTTTTTTTTTTTTTTTTTCTTTTTGGGTCACACCCAGCGACGCTCAGGGGTTACTCCTGGCTCTGCACTCAGGAATTACTCCTGGCGGTGCTCAGGGGACCATATGGGATCCCGGAGATTGAACCTGGGCCGGCATGGACCGGCCGGCGTGCAAGGCAAACACCCTACCCGCTGGGCTATTGCTCCGGCCCCTGGGGTGTTTTTTTTTAATCGCACCGGCAGGGCACAGGGGTTACTCCTGGCTTTGGACTCAGGAATTACTGCTGGCAGTGCTCAGGGGACCATATAGGATGGCGGGAATCGAATCTGGGTGGGCTGTGTGCAAGGGAAATGCCCTAACTGCTGGTATCTCTCTGCCCTCATCATTTTTTTTCTTTTTTTGGGTCACACCCGGCAATACTCAGGGGTTTCTCCTGGCTCTGCACTCAGGAATTACTCCTGGCGGTGCTCGGGGGACCATATGGGATGCCGGGGATCGAACCCTGTCCGGCATGGGACGGCGCGTGCAAGGCAAACGCGTATTTTAGTATTGCTCCGGCCCCTGCCCGCCATCATTTGAGACAAATACTTCCCAGGACACCATTAGACACTGGGAGGTGATTCCTGGCACCACGTGATCCGTGGAGCAACACCAGGAGCAAACCCTGAGCCGGAGTACCACCAGGTGTGCACCCCCCAAAAAAACTTGTTTTGTTTTTGTTTTCAAAGCAAAGTGTGGTACGTCTAAGAACATTCCTCCGTCCTGCCCAGCTGCAGATCCAGGTGCAGGGGTGAAGGTGTATGAGGACAGCTGGAACAGGTGACTTCTCTCCCTGAGGCTGAGAGACTTCACTGGCCGGCTGAACACAGGTGCCTGGGGCTTGACACACTGAAAGTCAAGGATTCTTGGACAGGGGATTCTTTTTTTTTTTTTTTTTTTGCCTTTTGGGTCACACCCGGCGATGCTCAGGGGTTACTCCTGGCTCTGCACTCAGGAATTACTCCTGGCGGTGCTCGGGGACCATATGGGATGCTGGGGATCGAACCCGGGCCGGCATTAGCCGGCCAAGTGCAAGGGCAGACGCCCTACCTGCTGGACTATCGCTCCGGCCCCAAGGGACAGGGGATTCTAGCACTGACCTCCATGAACAGCCAGCCTGCGGCTTCTGATGAGCCACACCTTGAGAAGTGGGACCCCAGTTGTGCACCTGCAGCCCACCCAGCCAGCCCACCCTGATAAAGCCTGGCTGGGCATGTCCCCTGGCAGTGAACTGGTCTGGTCTAACCAAGTCTCCAAGGCCGTGGATTTCTCACTCTTTCCTGCCCACTTGAGTTCCAGGAAGCATTGCTGGGTTCTGACCTCATCTCTTTTGCCTGGCCTGTCCCTGCTCAGGTCATCTTAAACTGCCCCACTCACAACTTTTCACCTGGGAAATGCAGCCTAAGCGTAGCACTGTGCCAGGAGCACCTCAAATTCCTTTTCTTGTTTTATTTTTTTCTTTTGGGGTCACACCCGGCAATGCTCAGGGGGTTTCTCCTGGCTCTGCACTCAGGAATTACTCCTGGCAGTGCTCAGGGGACCATATGGGATGCGGGGATCGAACCCGGGCTGGCATGGGTCGGCCGTGTGCAAGGCAAACGCCCTACCCGCTGGGCTATCGCTCGGGCCCTCCTGATGCTTCTTTGAATGAAATTTTGATTTGCTGCATGTGCAGCACTTGCCAACTTTTTGTGACCTTTCCCCATTCAGTTATTTATTTGTGGGAGAGGAGTTGCTCCTGGTTCCGCACTCAGTAATTACTCTTAGCAGTTCAGGGGAACATATGGGATGCCGGGGGATCGAACCCAGGTTGCCATGTGTGAAGCAAATGTCCTACCTGCTGGACTATCACTCTGCCCCTATCCCATTCAGTTACGCCAGCCGCTCTGGAGTTGGGCCTCACAGTTCAAGAACCTAGGCTTTGGGGGCTAGACAGACCAGGGCTTTAGACACTTACATGAGGGGCTGGA